>JAQMYG010000007.1:1720014-1730869 GCA_030014215.1 Clariallabes teugelsi
TACACACACACACACACACACACACACACACACACACATAAGGAATATAATGTCAAACCAACTGAAGTGAAGCAAACAAGATATTCAGACAGAAAACAACATATAAACACACATTTAATTATTGTGGACTCCATGTCACACTCTCTCTCATACACACTCATGCGCATACACACTCACGCACATACACACACACGCACGGACCCACACACACGCATGGACACACAGCATTCTGGGCATTTTATGGCTCATTAATGGAAGTCCAGATTAAAGGCGGATATGTACAGTTTTTCATCACACAGTAATGGATAATTAACATCCTTATCACAGCAGCTGCAGGAGACAGACAGACAGACAGACAGACAGACAGACACACACACACACACACACACAATACTGCAGGCCTCAGTGTGTATAACTCCACTACATGTCTGGCACTGCACATTCTACACAGAGTTTATCTAAAACCGAGCTGTTCAGTGATTAATGTGAGCTCAAGTCGGCTGTGTTTCAATCCACACGTCTGAGAGAGAGAGACACACAAAACACCAAACACGCACTCATGTACAGTATGAGTGTGTAGATTATTTTGTGTGTAAATAGTATGAGTGTGTTGATTAGTATGTCTGTGCATATTATAGTGTGTAGGTCATGCTGTCTATGTACAGTACAGCGTGTAGGTTAATCTGAAGATCTATAAATTAAAGAAAGGTTTTGTCTGTACATTGGGTCAGAACTCACTCTTTCAATGATATCTTTACATTTCATACATCAGAGGACCAGAAACCAGTCTCCGAAAATGTTATGTCTGTATACCTGTCTGTATGTCTGTCCAGCCAGATTTTGTCACAGCATCACGTAAAACTGTCCGAACAGTGAACGAAACGTTGCCAGTGCTTCGGGATTTGCCTGAAGTTCAACCTGCGCTGTAAATGAAATCTAACTGTTGAGTAGAAGTGGAGTAATGAGCAGTTATGTGCCAGATTACATCAGAGCATCAAGTGCTTTTTTACACAAATATAGCGCTTTTGCCCCCTTTTACTCACGAAAGCACAACAAAGCATGGCTTTTTCCAAAAACATGAAATGTACTCTATGAAAACTGAACCTTGCGCCATAAATTAAATCATATGGTGAGTAGAAAGTAAGTGATGAGCCGTTATGTGTCAGATGCTGATCAGATTAATTTTAGCTTTAGCCATTTAAATATTTCTACAAACTCAACGACGGGTGCTAACGCTAGTATACGATATAGTAAGGTACAGTACAGTACTGTGTGTGTACAGTACGAGTGTGTAGATGGTCCACAGAACATGAACAGAACACACACAGTAATCATCACGTCGAGAGTTACTTGTTTTCTGGTAAGGTTTCAAAATGCGACGCTGAACAATTTTTTAAAGCTGAAAAAGAGGCTAACCAGCGGGTGAGGCTATCCGGCACTAACTGTTACGCTCTGTTAGTTATGTTAGTGTTTGTGGATCCGGTGTTTCTTAATTATTTCCTGTAATGAAGCTGAATGTTGGTCGAAGAAGTTCATTATGATTCTCCCAGGTGTGTTATGGCTCAGTGGGAACTCACTTAAGGCTTACTTACTGTTCCCCCGTGTCTGTGTCTGTGTTATTTTCTCTTCTCTGTTAGCTAACATGCTGACCTAAAAAGCTAAGAGCTAGCTCTACCCGAGTAATCCAATACCAGTCTATACAGACATATAAAAGAAAAGAAAAAACTGAACAAAACAATGCATTTAATAGGGTTACATTAAACCAGGAAGCTATAACATCCCCTAAGTGATCCAGAAAGAAAGGAGGAGTGTAACACAACGCCAATAGCTGTATGTGTTTACTATCTGCATTCAGATTTAGCTGTTGTCCTTTTTTCCCATTAATTACAAACCTTAGCACCGTAATCCATAAAACAGCCTAGACTAGACACGGCAGCACATCCACACCCTCGGCAGCTTTATCACTCCGTCACTATTCCTTTAAACCACGACTGTTCTCCATCCCGCATGCGTCGTCATTTTTGTTCGGTCCTGCTCAAAATAATTTCTAATAATTAATATAATCATTATAATATTATGTATTTATTATATATTAATATTATATTGAATACATTTTTAATAATCTAGTAGTAAATTTAGTAGTCGAATTTAAAGCACCATGACCGTGACCAGGCAGGTAATAAAGGTACTTAATGGACACAGTCTTTGTTTGTCCAGCTTCATATCTAATCACTCGCTCAAAAAAACTCCCATTTGGGATTGGAAAACTCCTAGAGTATAATGCATACTTATATTTTTGAACACAGAAATGCTATAAAATAAAATCCTAACTTGTATGGTGAAATTTTTATTATCACGATTTTTATAAATCATTATAAATTTAAAGTTACAAACACAAAGGCTAAAATGCTAATGCTAAGATGCACATAAATATATATATATATTTGTACATAAATAAATAAAAAAAATTTGATTGAAACATGATGAAAATAGTTTGAGTCATTTTCTTTTTTATGTAAACTCATGATGACGTCATGCTTGTATGATCAGTACAGCAGTATGAGTAACAATTCTATAATTTCATACTCCACTAATTAGGGATGGGAATCATCAGACCCAATAGTCCATAATGTCCCAATATGATATTCTTACGATACCTCTGTGCCAAGTCAATTAAAATAAGTATGCGATTTCATAATTACGATTTTATAAATATCCCAATTCAATATTACATTTTCACCTGATTTTATTACAATTTTAAACCTTCAAAAAGGTTTAATGGGTAATTAAATGTTGCCCGTCACTCATAGTATTCTCACTTAAAAGCAGCGTGTATCTCTGTCATCCAACATAATTATTATTTCTAAACAAATCATTTCACTCCTACCACATGGGAAGAAAATGTGTACATAGTTTAGAGTGTAGGATTATAAAGAAACTGCAACTTTTTACACGGGTGTGTGTGGCTTCTAACGCGGGCACGCAGGGCTTCCATTACACGTGACTTTCAACTAATTAGGTGTTCGGAGGCTGGTGTAAGTGTGTGTAATGAGTGGGTTTGAGACGA
Source organism: Clariallabes teugelsi (assembly GCA_030014215.1). Lineage (NCBI taxonomy): Eukaryota > Metazoa > Chordata > Actinopteri > Siluriformes > Clariidae > Clariallabes > Clariallabes teugelsi. Next base: position 1,723,082 of record JAQMYG010000007.1, read on the forward strand.
ATCCTGAGAAGCTTCTGCGCTCGGTAAAGAATGGTTTATATATCTGAGGCTGACCATCGGTCACGGCCAATCACACTGAAAACCAGACAATAAAAGTTACTGTAACTTAAATGTTCCAGTTAGGGTTCTGTGTAGATTGACAGATCACACTCACACATACACCAGTTATTGATTAGTGTAGGTACTGCTAGCTAAACCACATAAATGCAACAGACATCTCACAAGAACAAAGGACTGTGTAATGTAGGACAACACAAGTCTTATAACAGACACAGCCCTGACATCAGACCAGACGTCTGCGTGTCCTCCAAGGTGTCCCTCACAAGACAAAGTCACTGACGCCTATATAATGAAACAGCTGTGTTATATCATCAACAGCCTGAAAACACAAAAACACAAAAATACAATGAAAATGAAACGTGTGTGCATGTTTGTGTTTGTGTGCACATGTGTGGGGTGTGTCTGTGTGTATGAATACGGAACTACTACATAAGTATTTGAATGTGTGAATATGTAAATATGTAAATGTATGCAAATTGTGAATAGGCAATTTCTCACTGCATATGTTTCTTTTTGTTTTCTGTGTGTGTGTATGTATGTGTGTGTGTGTGCGTGCATGCACGCATGTGCCTGTGTGCGTGTGTGTGGAGTCAATGTGGGGGCTGGGCTGTTTTGTGTGTTCACACACATTTATCACACCCTCTGTTCTGGAACCTTCAGCGAGGTCGACCACAGTGATGCTGCGGTAGAGACGGTTCTATCAGCCAATTAGAGCGCGAGCCTTAGAGTGAGCCAATCAGAGCGCTGGTGGTGGGAGCAGGACTGATGAGGGAGTGAAGCAGCAGTGACACTTCAGCACTCTCACACACATTCACACTCTTCAACACCCCTCATAACAGTGGATCTGAGATTAGATCTTTCTCCGCAATGTGCTTCTATAGATTTCCTTTTTTATAAAAAAGTAGACATGTTTTCTGCTACCTATTTAGCATTGACTTTTTTAATGTTAAAATTCTTTTTAAAAGAGCTTCAGCATTCTTTGTTTATGAAAGAATGGCCTGCTGCGTTCCAGGCGGAGGGTTTATTTACATGTTGTGGTTATTAAAGTCATGCAGATCTCTAAAGCAGCAGCCTACTTTTCTTGGAGAGTAGAGGAGTGTGATAATTACCCGTGTGTGTGTGTGTGTGTGTGTGTGTATATGTGATGAGCTGATGGCAGCAGTAATCTGCCTTTGCTGTCATCTCCAGGAGGTTTTCACGATACATCATGGACAGAGACAGAAAAAGAGAATATGAGTGTCAGATACAGAGAGGAGGGGGGGGGGTTTCAGAAATGCAAAGTCAGTGGGGAAAAGGCGGTGAAATGGGCAATGGGAAGGGCAATTAGCGGGGATCATGTCCTCGTCCCTGAGGCAGGTGTATATTATTAATTCATACCTCTGTGAAAGCACTACTCATGCACTCGTCCACACTGTGAGCTTCTCTCCTGTTTAAAAATTGGGATGCAATCGGAACACAGATTTTTTTCCTCAGTTGTAAAATGTGTAAATTTATTGTAAAATGGAACACAATTTTATTACACACTATTTTTTAGAAAATTTGTTTAATCGTCTTTCCATTCTCGCTTTCCACTTCACTTACTTGTTCTTTTTAATCCTTGTTGAACTGATGCAGTCCCAGCTGTGTTAACGCTTTATGTGTCCTGGCATGAGAGCCTTCAGAATTAAACTCATCGTTCAGTTCTGTGTTTGATGGCTGTATAATTGATCATTTCCACCATTATACAGTTGTTCTTAAAGAGCGACCTGCTCCTCACACACAACTGACAGGATAGAACATTTCTGGCAATAAACCATAGTCTTAAAGGTCCATGTCAAGTTAACAGGAGTCTAAGAGCTCCACCAAAGTGTGTGTGTGTGTGTGTGTGTGTGTGTGTGTTAATGCCCCTGCCGAAATACCCCCTCACATAATGCACTTTCCATCTCCCTCTGTTTCACTCCTTCTCCAATTGTACCATTTCAGTGTTTATGTAAGTGAGTTCCTGCTGTTCCTCCAGGGAACAGCAGAGCCAAGCAACAAGCCTGGGGAGGGGCTTCTTCTTATATTTTATGACTTTACGTTATCAAAAATCACAAGTTAAAAGCCTCTGATCTGCCTTTTTCTCTAATCAATGTGAGCGAATTAGTCTCAAACCCACTCATTACACACACTTACACCAGGCTGAAAACACCACAAGCGCTAATTAGTAGAAAATCATGTGCATTAGAAGCCCCTGCAGCCACTCGCCCTACATGCTCACTGTTGAGTTTCGAGATTTTGGAGGGGTGTCCGAGAAGGTAAAACGTCTCCGTTCCTTTATAATCCTACAGGCAAACTATTTACACATTTTCATCCTGTGTGGTAGACGTAAAATATTTGCTACGTTTTAATTATTATTAGAAATAATAATTATGGTGGATGACAGAGATACATCCCAGTCAGTTAATCGTTAAACTCTTGTATTTTAAGATATTTTGTATTGTTTAAATGCCTCACTTGGCGTTTGAAGAAGAAAACTAATGTTACTGTATAAGGGCTCATTAATTAATTAAACTTTTTTTTTTAAATCTTTAAAACTGTAATAAAATCGAGTGAAAATGTAATATCAAATATACTTATAGAATGAAAATTTTATTTGAATCAGCCACCAAGAATCGTGATAATATCGTGTCAGGATGTGACTGGTGATTCCCATCCATACTGAAGACCCACCTACACGTCTAGAGATGACAAAGTTCATTTTTCCCCCTAATGGACGGCCTTTAAACTGAGAGAGGAAACAATAAAAAAATAAACCACTCTTATCTGACCAGACACAATCTGTTGTTGTTGGCTTTGTTTCCTTTATTACACACACACACACACACACAAATGTGCAGTCAAAGACGAACTGCAATAAGATTAGATTCTACCAAACCCAAATACCCCCACCTGTGGTCCTTCAGGGCAGAAGCGATCAGGGAAGAAGTTGTAGGGGCAGGGTCGATCAGGTGGAGGGTCGATCAGGTGGAGGGTCGATCAGGTGGAGGGTCGATCAGAGGGAGGGTCGATCAGAGGGAGGGTCGATCAGAGGGAGGGTCGATCAGGGCAGGGTCGATCAGTGGAGGGTCGATCAGGTGGAGGGTCGATCAGGTGGAGGGTCGATCAGTGGAGGGTCAACCAGGGCAGGGTCGATCAGGTTGAGGGTCGATCAGAGGGAGGCTCGATCAGGTGGAGGGTCGATTAGGTGGAGGGTCGATCAGGGCAGGGTCGATCAGGTGGAGGGTCGATCAGGTGGAGGGTCGATCAGGGCAGGGTCGATCAGGTGGAGGGTCGATCAGGGGAGGGTCGATCAGGGGAGGGTCTTTTAGGGCAGTGGCAATCAAGGTCGGACAAAGAAAGTTATACACAAGGGTATTGAGGGCGCTTAGTTGTGATGCAATTTACTTTCCACCTGCATATTAGTTGCACTGACAAGGATGATTAAGGTCTTAAATTTTACTCTATAGCTTTATACAATCAAAAACTTTAGGAACTCCTTCAGAACATTTAAGAACTTTCATTTATCCTCTTCATGAATGTCATTTGTTGTAGGAATTGGTAAAATTAATAAAAACATTAGATTTAATTTTAATTTTCAAGAACAGTTTTTTCAGAACTTATTCTCAGAAATTTATTTGGTTAAACATGTGTTTTTTGATGCTTGTGAATACATACAGTTTGTATTAATAATACTGTATTAATACCTGTAATAATCAGCACAAAGCAGGAAGACAGTATAATTTGATAACTGGTGGACACACGTCCTGTTTGACATTCCCGTGAGCCTGCAGTTCCCAGAAACTTAAATGCGGTGGCTGTGCTCACTGATGAATTATTAAAGATGAGAGGGGAGGGGGGTCCATGTGCAGCTCTTTCGGTGGTTTTAAGCGCGTTGGACTCTAGGTTGTTCCTTCTACACCAGAAGGCACTTTCCATCCACTTTAATAGGAACACCTCTACACCAGAGGTCCATCAAGTCCTCAAGCATGTGGTATCACACTGCATAAAATCATGCTGATTCAGCTTCAGGTAATGTTCACAATAAACATCAGAATGGAGAAAACATGTTATCTTCTGGGCTTTTCACACACAGCGCTGTCGACTGTAGGGCTTACACAGAATGGTGCAGGAAAAAACAAACAAACAAAAACAAAAAAAAACATTGTGTGTGCAGAGATTCTTCAGACAAACACTTTGCAGACGAGAGCGATCAGATGGGAATCACCAGACTGGTCTGAGCGTACAGGAAGTCAATATTGTACCAAATTATCAAATGTTGACTCTTTATTACTATGATAAAGAAAATAATATCAGAACACAACACATCAAAGCTTGAAGTGGATGGGCTACAACAGCAGAAGATCACTTTGAGTTCCACTGCTGTCAGCCAAGAACAAAATCTGATGCTACTGTGGGCAGATGTGTCCAAGCCCGAGATGATCTCCGATTCCAGTGATTGGCTTCCAGACGAGAAACTCAATATGATCTCTACTGATGTAGCTTATCCACCACAAGGTCTAACCTTCTGTGCATGCGGAGATGCTTTCCTGCTCACTACAGTCATTTGAGTTACTATACTGGATTGCACAGGTCTCAGAGCAGGTCAGATACAGTGTGTGTGTGAGACCTGTTCCTGTTAAAATAGACAGCGAGTGCAGATGTTGAACCTCTTGGTGAAGAGACCTAAGACAATATTTTCATCATCTTCACAGATACGTACATGTGTGTTCAGTGAATATACTTATGATGAGAGGACACACCCTTGTGGCACTCCAGTGGCTTTTTATTGGAACTGAGATGATGACAGATGTCTTGAAGCCTGACAGAACAGTGTTCAGCTCCAGTGAGCAGATGAATTTGTCAAAAGATGGCAGACAGCTGAAAGGCACAGTGTTTGAAATATGTCACTGGCAATCCTATGTTGGTTACTAGAGCACACCTCGCCTTATTAATGCTGCAGTGTTTAAAAGTGTGATTACTGATGACTGTGCAAACCAAACTGTCTCAGTGTTGCAGGACTGCAGCACCCTACTGCAGTCATCCTGAAAAGTGTGAGCCTGGCCAAAATAACTACACCTAATGCTTTGTGCACTGCGTCCCAGACGTCTCCAGATAAAGGGCTACCGGCACCACTCTGCCTGTGCCTTCAGCAGTGGATGTTCAGCAACATCCATTTCTAGGTTCTGGAGTGTTTTTAGATTTGTTCATAAGTTTGGCATATATAATAAGGTGTAAGGGTACACTTCATGTGTGGGACAGACACACTTATTTCAGCTGGACAAACACTCATCCCCACTCAGGCCTCCTGCAGCAACAGGAATGATACCGTAAATGACAGTGTCTATAGTAACAATAGTGTGTGTGTGTGTTTTTGATAACATTATATTATTATACTATATTATGTTACTGAACATCACACAGGCTTTAGCATCTAAACCAACACATGGAAACGCTGCCCCTTGGCGCCTCGATAAATAATTGAATAGAGGAAAAAGCAGAGGCCGAGGTTCATCGATCAAGGCCATTATCCTATCACTTTATGTTCCTCAAGGGCAGAGACGAGTTGCAGATGGGTGGAGTCAAAGCTGTCAATCACAATTCACAGCCGAGGCTGACATTCAGAGCTAAAAGTCGTTCTCTCGATGTACGTTATCAAAGAACGAGACTGTCTTTGTGGAGAAATATTATCTAATACTGAATGCACAGACTGTGTCCTCTACGCATCAAGGTCGTGGCAGTGCTGTAATGTTAACCATTAAAAAGTCCCCACGAGAGGAAAGACGACTAAAATAAAACAGGCGGTAGGAAGTCCAGAAATGTGATACATGCACATAATACACTTCTCTCCCACGCACACACACATACAGAGAGAGAGAGAGAGAGAGAGAGAGCACCTTTGCAGATGAAATACAACTCAAAATTCAATTAATCACTCCAGCTTTTAATTAGGATTTTTCCAAAGCACAAGGTAAATCATTATATTTGATATCCACAAACATGTATTTCTCCCAATCTGTGTGAATAGAGATTCTAAACAAGACCCAAAATGTACTCCCTAGCGTGCTGTGTGCTATCATTCTTTTTTGAATCCATCAGAAGACAGTAACCCGAGCTCAGGATCAATCCGGTGACCGTGGAGCGGTGAGGCAGCGACGCCAGCCACCGTTAGCCTTCAGCTCTTGTTAATGTGATCTGGTTTTGATCTTCGCTGAATCAAACGCAGTTAATTCACAATCAGGATGTATGCAGCGAACATACATCTCTATTCCAAAACACACTGAGCTTGATTTAAATTTCATGTGAAATAATTTTTTTTTTTAATTTTTTTAAGTTTTCTATTTATCAGTCTGTCCGTGTAGCTGTTCATCTGTTTATCAGTTCATCAGTCATGCACATACACATTAATCCCCCCATACACCCATCCAGACATTTATCCTTTCCTCTGTTTGGACCACCTGTCCCCCGATAAACAGAATGTGGGGGGTGTGTGTGTGTGTGTGTGTGTGTGTGCGTGTGTGCGCGTGTGTGTGTGTGTGTGACAGATGGTGTTTGGGGCCTACAAGAATTATAGACCTGGTGGTTTTACTCCCTGACCCCGCCCACCTGTCCTCCCACCCTTCAGACCCACACATACACATATGTTTGTCTTACTGTATGTAATCTGCCTTACTTATTGACATAATTATTAATACAGTTAATGAATGCTACATTACATTACACTACATTACCGAAAGCAGCTTACCTCGAGAGGACCAGAGACCTCTCTGTCCTTGTGGGGACATTTGAATGAGAAGGATACAACTAATAATGTATGAGTGGAATATTTGCAGGTCAGCTGAAGAGAAAAGGTGGGTCACTCTACAACCTCACACCTTTACACCCTCCAGAACAGCCTTCACAGGAACAACCGGCCAGTTTACAGCCTCTGCCCGGCTGCCTCCGATACACACAGCAGCATAACCTTCGGGTGCTTACGGGGCACTTCCCCATTGTGGACACGCTATACTGTATGTGGTCGAGACTGCAGATACCTAGTAACACTTAACCCATTGGCACTGCTTGCTGAGCTGTTCATACACATTTCAAAGGATAATTATATAAATATCAAGGAGGCAACAAGCTAACTTACATTTAATGGCCACTGAGTGACTGAAAACACACCAAAGATCAATACAGACAAATAGACAGTTCCATCAGCACAGGAAACATACGTTAATTAACCGTCTGGAGTGATTTAAAGGCCAATAAGCAGTTTTGAACACAGATGCTGAGGATGTAAAGTGCTGAAATTCAATAGGGACTGATGACCTTACTGACCTTTACCATATGGCAGGGTACAGAGAAATGGCAACACATTTGACTGATCATACACCACCACATGTCTATAAATCATTTTATTCATGATAAATACAAGTTACAACAACTGTTTTATAAGCTATAATGTGGATAAATACAAGCCTTAGCACACTACAGTTTTCCTTAAAGTTGCTGTGATGCTGTATAAAATAATCCTTCATGATCTCAAATGATGAGACCAAACTGTACTAGACAGGAATATGTCACTAATATAGATGCTACAGAATGTCACAAAATGTGTGTCACACATTATAGATGCTGATGTACAGTTAGCTGTTTTTTTTAGATGCAATAATTTTCAGAGGTGTCAAGTAACGAAGTACAAATACTTCGTTACCTTACTTAAGTAGAAATTTTGGGTATCTATACTTT
>JAQMYG010000007.1:1741441-1754246 GCA_030014215.1 Clariallabes teugelsi
ACGGCACGCGCAAGCTGCACGCTGATTGGCTGTTGTCGTATTGTTCTGCTGTGTGATTGGCTCTTAGATTAATCCATTTCGAGCAAAAAATGTCTAGAGCTTTTCATCGTTTTAAAATCAAATAAATCGCGATTCGATATGATATCGTTTATCGGCCCAGCCCTACATGAAGTTTCTCTCTATATATATTAGAGAAAATACTACACATGTAATAAACAAACCCTTAACATCCTGGACTTATTTGACCCAGGCCTCAACACTACCCCTCTCTAACGATTCTATGAGGAGCAATGAACACATTAGTGTTGAAGTGTGGTGTGTTACTCACTCTTGAACTTGCTCTTGTCTTGGTCCACCACCTGGTCTTCTCCGATCAGGATCTTGGCAGCGATTTCCAGACTCACCACACGGGGACTCGACACGAGGAAGAGCATGACAAACTTCTGGCTCATCACACGCAGGGACTTGTCCTTACGGCTCGCTGTTCACGAGAAAGTGCAGTATCAGTACTGTCATACACATGTCGCTCTAAATGACAATTAAATCAAAGTGCTCCATGCGCTCTAATCTACAACAACACACTATAAGACATATTCTTCTGAGCGACTCTGTGAGGAGAGACAGTACAGTGCACAGTTAAGGATAATGAGTGTGTGTATGTGCTCCGGGCTTTTAATGGGAGAGATTTAGCTGCACACTCACCCCCTTTAGCATCGATGGAGGTTTCGCTAAGGCTCGCCTCCCTCTGTGTGATTTCTCCATCGGTGTCCTCGTTCTCTTTCTCCTCTCCCTCCATCTCCAGCATGTCCTCTGCGTGTCTCTGGCGTATCTGCTGGATCTGCTGGTTATAGTGGTGTTTCTCTCCCTCTCTCTGTAGCAATGCTAGAGTGCGTGCTAGCTGAGCCCGGCCGTGCCACGTGTAGCGGTTTTTAGCCAAACGGCTGACCATGTTCAGGCTCTCCAGGACGTTCATGATGTCATAAATACGCCGCCGTTCCACATCTGAGAGAGAGAGCGAGAGAGAGAACATACAGTTTAACCTGATATCCACAGAACTGTCATTGCTATTGATAATGTAATAACCTCAGGTATCACACTGACAGGTGTCGCTTAAGAGCCCAAACCAGTCAATGTTAACAGGCTGCACGTGTGTGTGTGTGTGTGTGTGTGTAAGACATGAGCAAACACAACAGACTGTATACACTTATTGCAAGATCCAACAACCTGAAAATGTCTTCAAAGACACAGAGAATGTGTTGAAATATCCGAAACTCATATTATTATATTATTTATCCTGTTTGTAAGAGACTCACTCAGTTCAACAGCAACATCATCCAGACAAATGTCGTTGTTCACAGCTGGATTTGGATAATCTGGATATCGAGCTAAAAATTTGTGACACAGCAACCCCAGACTCTTCTCTTTACGGCTGAGCTGCAGCCTCTCTGATTCTTCTCCTTGTTCTGCATCCTGTAAAAAAAATCAAATAAAAAATTTCAAATTACACGTCAGAACAGACAGACAGTTGGGTCACATACACACCCCGGCCCAGCATGCCTCAGTCAATGCATGTGGACATGTTAATGTGAAGCGTCCCAGACAGCACTATCCAGTATCACATTATTAATCTGTGTAAACACACCTAACATCATAAGATCTCTACAGGAGGCTCTTTAGTTAGACTTTAACAACAGCAGGTAGTATAGCTATGTGGCAATATTACAGTGTAAGGCTTTTAATTTATAATGTCTCATTCTGAAGAATTTTGTAGTATTTCTGTGTACATTTTTGTGTGTAAGTTATATTCTATTCTGTGTTTTTCAGTCTGAGTTTGTTTGATAGAAGCATTGCTCAAAAGATGAAAAGTTGCTTTACACAGCTGAAGGGTCAGACCTTCCAGACAGAAGTGTGTGTGTGTGTGAACCCAGACTGGCTCTGATTCATCACAATATTAATCAACACCATGAGGGGTGGCACAAGTTTAAACCACAGAACAGTAACACAGCATGAAGACCTTCAGGGAAAACACCAGCAGTGTGTTCAGTCTCTATGTGTGTTCCCAGCTCAGGGGTTCTCACACTAGGGGTTGTGACCTCAACTGATTTCAAATTGAAACTTAAACCTGAAATTTACCTAAAAATAATTAAGTTAAAAAATACAGAAGATAACAAGACCTTTATGGGTTTGAAGGTTACATGAGATGTTCTTGAATTTAAACACTAGCTATAATAAAACATCAGGTTAGTGTTAATGTTCAATAATAGTCTCAAATCACACTCAAAATCATGTGGTTTAGGAAACAACCCTAATGGGACGTGTACGCTGCAATACTGTAATGAAGTGTGACATTTCTAGCAAAAAATGTATACAATAGAGTCAGAACCATAAATATTTTAACCGTGATAAAGTTGATAATTTAGAGTACATTTGAGCTGAAATTAACTAATATGATTCATATCAAATAATAGATAATAAAATTAATTTCAATGCTACATATCAGTGTTCACTCAATCTGTAGAAATCTACCCTTAAACTATAGCTGAAAGTCTGTTATTTTCATTTTCATTATTCATCTCCATGGTACACAGCTCAAACAAAAGAGAATAAAACAATAGAAAATCTGAAAATCAGTTGAGCCCTAATACGTAACCCTGCAGTACACCTCTGCTAAAAACATACACATATGACACGATATTGATAAATGTGAACAGTTCTTAATCACCATCATTTGTTTTATAAGAAACTCAAAATAAATAAATTATTAAGTGCACACATACAGAGGAAAATAAACTACACATGAAGGGGACTGCAGTGTGTAATTCTTTACTCATCACATTCTGAATCCTACATCAGTTGAGTTACTTTGGCCTCTATCAAAACAACCACACAACAATCTGACTTAAGTACATAATAAAAAATATTATTTCTGACAATTAATTAAAAACAGACACCTGTATTTGCTAATGAACCCTTTATATTCTTCATAAAACTTTGTACACAGTACATAAATACAGCCAGTAAAACAAACCTTGGACGAATTAGCTTTCAGCGTCTCAGTACCTGAGAGGAGTTTAAAGTTTCCTCCGTGCTGTGCTTCTCTTTCTCTCGGTTGCGTATCTCTGGACTTGCAGCACTGATCAGCATTTTTAGGTTGGACGTGGGTGTCCACGGCTCCCCTGCCGGCATCTCGGAGCCCTTCGTGGGGGTGGATAGAGGTCCCATGACCTTCTGAGCTTCCTGAGATTTTCCTGAGATTTTTACCTGCGGCTCCACAAACACCACGTTCTTCTGTTAAAGAGGATGGACATTCACATCACTGGCACAATCAGTAAACTAATGCAGTGTGCTGGTTAGTCCTGGACGGGGGTTAACTAGTAAGTACAGTCTGGAACTGCAGGTTAATTTAGAGGCTGAACAGACAGACACTAACCCTCTCATGAGCTGCAGCTGAACTGCTGGGGTTCGTCTCAAGCTTCTGGTTCAACTGCTGGACATCCAGTAAAGTGCTGCTCATCTTCCACCTGCAGTGTGCGGGAAAAGCACGGGTACTAGTTAGAATAGTCAGAGATCGGTTAGTTATTTATCATATCGTTCATGTCCCCAGAATTATACATTCTGTTAGAGATCATCACAGTGCTGTGATCAGTGTGTAATGCACACAGGTTTAGTGATGCAGTAAAGCTGATCGCGCACCACTAGCGGACACACACACACACACACACGCGGAAAGTTATTTTGACTTCAAATGGCTGCGGGCTGGTCAGCAGGACGCCTGGCGCTAACTGACATCCGCTCTGCCGAAGCCTACGTGTAAGGTCCACGCCCACTGCACGAACATAACCCAATGAGCGCAGAGCACCAGTGTGTCGTCACACACGTAGCAGCCAATGAGCGTGCAGCGGGAAACGGAATTCCACAGGGGCGCGCGCTGGTGCGCACTTTTTTGAAATGTTGGCGCGGAATTTCCTGCGCGAGAGCCCGAAGTTTGGAGCTCGCACTTCTACCTGAGATAACGTTTAAGGCGCGAGCGTCTAAACCCTCAGAAACAACGGCAGCAACTATACAGGATTACGTCACCCTTTAATTCTCACACACAATTAGTCCAGACTAACCAGACTCTCTCTCACACACACACAAATTTGCCCGTGTAGCCGGGCTGGTTAAACTTCCAGCTAATCAACAAACACACACACACACAGTCAGATATATGTGTTTAAATAAAACCCCTGGCTGTATGATCAGCACATCTGCTCCAGCTGTGGTCCTGAACCCGGACACCAGGTCCATATCTGCACTGAGAGCTGAATCAGTCCTAGTGTTAGCTGCTTCACTCATTAGCATGTTTGCTAGTCCTGTTCACACAGCTGTAACACACTGTAAAGGTGATCTGTTATAGATCTGTAGTGTGTGTGTGTGTGTGTGTGTGTGTGTGTGTGTGATAAAGCTGTTTTTTTTTTTAAACAGATTAACACAGACACACACTCCTGCCCCGGGGTGACCCGAGCAGTGAGGATCAGGCCGGGGGGAGAGCGGGGAGGTCCAGGGTTCTACTCCAGTCTGTTCGGTTCTGTATAAATCTGTAAGCACTACTCACCCGGGTCGGAACATCTCGTCTTCGGTTCGGTTAAAATCTGCCCCAGGGGTTCGACAGGTCCATGGAGAGGGCAGATCCCGCCTCGGTTCAGCTGGTACACTGTTAGCACGCTAGCTAACTAGTAATAAAGCCGTAACAAGCAGCTGTAGACACACACACACACTAATAAACTCTAACTGACATTAAAGAAAAGTTTTCCTAATCACAGTTGCGACTAACAGGATGAGAATCCAGGACAGAAAGTGTTAATGCAGCTGAAACTCCCGCCTGTAAAGTGAACACTTCGCGCTTTATCCCGCCTATTACACACACACTCACACACACACACACACACACACACACATATACGCACGCACACACGTAGCCGGGGAGGAGGGGCGTGTGAGAGAGAGAGAGAGAGAGAGAGAGAGAGACCTTACTCTAGAGTAAAGGACTGAACTGTAATAACAGGTACATCCTCTGTGTATCATATATCAAAATATTTATTAATTATTATTATGATTGCTATAATTATTATTACTTTTGTGCTGAATGTAAATAGAACAGAAGACGTGCTGAGTGTGTACACCGGGTGGGCGGGGCTTACAGGAATGTTCTGCTCACCTGAGAGTCCAGGCCTTGTGTTAAAATGGCTCACTGTGGCCCCGTGCCTTATGACGTCATCGAGGTGCCTTGGTCGAGTGAGTAATAGTGATCAGAGGAGACTTACAACAGTGCAGTGAAATAATGCTGATAGTTATGGCACCCTGCTCTCTTAATACAAGTAAGGCGTGGCCATGAGTTAATGAGTGAGATTATTACTCCCACAAGGGTTTTGTCTGACTAGAGATTACGTAGATTGTTGTGTTCCTCTTGAGGATTACTCTTATTGTCGACGCCCCTCCTCACTTGTGGGACTGAGGAGTTAGTTGGTTTCATCCTACCTCCAGGAGGCATTCTAGTAGGTTTCCCCCAGGGACAGAAGGCTCAAGGGGACACAAGGGGAGGTGTTAGGAAGCTCTAGTTACTGATTGGAGGCTATCTACTGTCCATGACATAGAAGCTGCACTGCTTGAGGTCTAAGGTCCTTTTGGCCAATAACTGACACTATCAACACTATTTGTATGTTTCACTTGTGGAACTAAAGCCTATCTTCCCAAACTAATGCGCACTTGTAATGAAAATCATTTGGTACATCAGAATGTAAAAAAAGAAATTATATGGCTACTTAAATATTACTGCTGTTGGCTTTTTTTTAGCAGCAGCTTGTCCATAGGGCTAAATCAGTACTAAATACCCAGGATTTAAAAGCCTCTGTTTAACAGGTAGAGTTATGGCATTCCATCGATTTGCTCACTTTTCTAGATGCTGTGCAGTCATAGGGCAGATTTGTGGAGTGAGGACTACAATAATTACTAATAGAAGTCCACTGGGGAAGAAATCACACTGCCCCATGCACAGAGGTGGAGTGAGGGTGGAACTGCTGCAGCCCTGCACAAAGCCCACAGGTTTGGTTATTTTATTCTGTGGCTCTGGTCATGTTGCCTAGGATGTCAACCATTTTACCTTTTAATTTTAAACTATTCAAATGTGTGATGCTTAAAATGTAAGTATCACAGTTAATCTTTGACAAACCCCTCATGCCTACTCGTCTTTGATATTCATTTAACAGTGTGGTTCTGTGGTCTCTGTGCTACAGTACCTTAAATATACTGATGTGTATCTTACTCAAAAATGAATGCCATAATTGCTTGTGGGGCTTCTCAATCATAAACTCCTGGGGTGTTTAAATTATGTAATGCTAAAATGGCTATTTTATATAGTAAATATTTTATATATGAATGGTAACCAGTATAAGGAACCAAATCAATCTTCAGACAATTTGTGGTGTGAGTGATCAAATCTTAATCTGATCAGAGGATGTCTTCAGTCCACTGATGCTGGCCTTTGATGCAGTCAAGTGAAATCCAATCATGATCCAATCACTGAAAGCACACGCTGACTCAAATTGCAGAGGGGCCTCTTATTCAACTTCTAATGATAAGACTCCCATCAGGATCGCTGCTGCATGGATTTACTCGACTCGGTCATCCCATATATAACAATCAGCTGATCAGAGCCCACTGATTTATTCTGGATGTTCTCAGAGGTATATTACTTGTTAATATTACTCTGTGCAAAGTTTTATATTGTACAATCACTCTATGTTTCAGTTTTTCCTCTCTTTCTCTACAGACCATCATGCAGATCAGGACAAAACATTACTCTTCAGTAAGCACAGTGAGTTTTCTTAAGAAGCCTTAAGGCACATATTAACTAATAATTCAGTATTCTCTGCACAACTCATGTTTTTTTGTGTATGATAAATGAATTGTATTTGCTTTGACTTGTATTAGTGTATCTAACTCATTTTGATAATTTATTACATAGTAAAATGTTCATGTATGCAAAAGTCTAGTTTTAAGCCAATAATGTGATATCTCTGATTCCTCCAAGTAATTTTTTCATGTCCTTTATGCACATACAGGAAATTCTAGTCTGACATTGTTTGCAGTTTGATATCAACCATTCACTTTTATTAAAGTAAGATTTGATGTACACACAATTGTATATGTTAAGGTGAACACTTTGCACTATATTGTGCATTAAGTCATTAAGATTATCATCATGTAATGCTGTGTGGTTTTATAGATCCTGTCTGCTCAACCTCACCCACAGTGTGGCACCTGAGATGAAGTCATCATTTATCACAGTCAATAAGTTTAAGACACACTCACAGTCCTGAATACAAGTTTATTCAAAAATATGTGAAGGAGAGATCATTCGTTTATTCGGAGCGCAAAATCCGTCCTGCATTCGGGCTGTCGTTTAGCACACCGACGCTGTGTGGAGGCCACAGCTGCAACAAAACCACACTGCATGTCAGTTTACAGGTTATATGCTATATAAATTATTTGGATAAATACAGTAGTTGAATTCACATTCCATTTGTGTTTAGTTTAATGTACTGCTTGGCATAAAAAGGACAAGATAATTGAAATAATGTTAGCTAGGCTAATCAGCTACCAAAACACATTACTTTTACCAAGTGACTAATTAACTTAGCTACTGCTGTAGAGACAATGTTAAACCATCTAAAGCAGTGGTTTCCATCCCTGGTCCGACAGGAACCCCTGTCATATACAGTTAGTGATTTTCCTTGCTCTGCAACAACAACTTTTATTCAGAGAAGGCTGTTAATGACCTGTTTACATGAAGCATGTGTGTTGAGAGCAGGAAAAACACTCAAATGTGCAGGACCAGAGGTTCTTTAGGACCAGGGTTGGGAACCAATGATCTACGGTACCTAGGAACGTTTTGATAGCAAGCTGTGTGTAACACTGTATTAATAATTTAGAGACATCTTCTGATAGAACCATGTTACATGTTAACCTTTAAGCAAGTTACGTAAAGAGAAAAACTGTTTAATGTCAGTTTAACATACAGTACATGGATTGTATTATTAAAGCCTGAGGGTAGAGTCACAGGTACACAGTGTTTAAGGCTGCACCCTAGAATAGTATGATCTGTACCAAAAGTTAATGCCAGAGACTTTTTTTTTGCCTTCCACCAGAGCATAAGCTCCAGCAAGCTTTCTCCCATTAGCAGGTAAGTTTGCTGATGAAGCTACAGGCTTAAATAGAGATCTGATATAAACATGCTGAAAAAAGCTCTGCATAGGTCACAGGTCAAGTGGCCCTAAGCAAAAGGTAAACAAAATCATAAATGCTGTAGGTAAATAGTACAACCTGTTGTCCTGTGTCTTACCTTTACACACACTCGTCCCTGTATAAGTCCATAAGGTACAGGGCCGTAAGATCGCGAATCTGTAGAGTTCTGCAAATTATCACCTTCCAGCCATACATGACCTCTTGGTACCTAACACACACACACAAACAGTCATAAATTGGCAAATCCAATCTGCACCATTAATATGGATATACAGTATGTTCGAACAACACTTATCTCCATTGTTTAATCAAAGTTAAAATCAATGCACTCCAAAACTGGGGTGTCTCAGAACAACACACATTAATCATTTAACATTATTAGGTTTAAAACATTGTACTTTTGTAATGACACAATATTTGTGTGATCTTTCCCACCTTCCTTCCAGTATGTTATAACAACAATCTGTGCATTAGAGTGTAAAAATTTTAAACATGGCTAATAAAACCCTCTATGAGGTCTAATGTGCTCTGGTGTGAAGGGTTTGTCAGATCTCACAAAAGTTCCACTCCAAATCTATGTCCCAGGAGGCACATTATGAACTGATGTATGTATAATTCTCTGCTTTACTCCTGTACAAAGCTGATGTGAAGTTCCGTGAGTGCTGAACCATGTTTTTTCTCTTTAAGTAACTTGCTTAAAGGTTAACATGTAAAAAAGTTCTGATTCATGCAGGCACACAAATACCCAGGTGTTACACAGTCAAGAACACAGAACCCAGTGACACACAGAGTTTATACTTACAAAAGTGTGTGTCTTAAATGTATCCATTGGTCCACTAGTGCACACTTTATCTCCTTCCAGTCCAATAACTCGTTTACAGATGTTCATGTTTGGGTCGCATGGGCTTTTAGCAATCACAACGTCCCCCCTGAAAGTTTAAACACCCACAACACACACACTTTTTGTCTTTTTCTGTACATCACCAGAATGGATTTGAAATGAAGCACTTTAGATGTGACCACACTGCACTGTGACAAAACAAACTGCACTCACTTCTCTATGCGGTACAAGTGCCTGCTGAAACGCTCAGAAAACACCACGTCACGATTAGTGATGGTCGGCTCCATTGATGGTCCTGAACACTTAAGGCAAACCAGAAACAGATTTTATAAACATCACACAGCACAAACCTTACAGTCAGGCATGGTCATATCACTTTAACAAAAAAATATCACTTTAGGGAAACCAATGTTCTGTGAACTTACCACGACAAACTCTCCGATGTACTCGAAGGTGCAGTGTGCGATGCATCCATATTGAACAGCGTAGCCAAAAAAACCCAACACTTTGCTGAACAAACGCTGTGACATCACGCATCCCTGCAGAACGTCTGCATCACACTCTGTAGGATCACCACCACTGTAACACACAGTCTCACTTTACACTCACTTGCATACACAGACACAATATCAGCAACATTATTATTATTATTATCATTATTATTATTGTAGTAGTAGTTAGAGCATCTTTCACGCATGTAAAATGTATGTTTGTGTAGCTCAAAGTTCTTTAAAAAGAAAATAAAGCCTAAGAAATCATTAGACTCCAGTAGGAGAAGCGGTAGTTTAATTGTTATGACATTGTAAGCTTCCCTGGTGTACAAGGGATAGAAAAACTCGACAAACCGCTGATAAAATACCAAGAATTCATTCAGGGGAAAAATTAGAAAAATAAAAAAAAAGATCAAAATCATGACAAAATGTTTTCTATCCTTAATGTGAAATTAGAATGTAAAACAAAAATGTCCAACAAAAAACTAAATTTTAGAGGGAAAAAATCCTTCAATAAACGGGTTAAATAAGTTGAACTAATCACAGTTAATCTTATGTAATTATCATACAGTGATCATTAATATAAATATTCTGGGGAATAAAAGCAAGTTTCTGTAGGACTTTCTTGACATCTTGGTTTTAGTAGAGTGTTGCAGCCATACACACACACACAGCTTCAGAGCATGTAGACTCTCACTGCTCAAACACATTATAGATGAGACACACACACACACACAGATGAGAAAGGTGAAATATGTTCCCTAAAAACATGAGATCTGGGTTAAAGGAAGAATGACGTCACCAGGAGTTCCCTCCAAAATGTATTAATGACCAGAAACTCCACAGCAAACTTAATTAGTTGTATAATTTAGCAAAATAACGGGACAGATACTTATTACACAGAGCCTGTTGGTGGTGGAAAACATTTTCCCCAGATTAATGTTTATTAAGATTCTCTTTGTCTTGAGTATTTGCATTAAGCTTGGTTTAAACATCTGAAACAATTAATATGAATTAATATGACAGGTCATTTTGTATATGTTCATAAATATTTTTATAGAGTTCACGTCCCTTAAAACACGAGTGTGTGCGTGAGAGGCAATGTTCGTGTAATAATCTTACCTCAGGGTTACAGAGGTAACATTGTATTTACTTCCGTCTCTGTGACCTTTGACCTCGCGAATGTGAAGCTCTGATTGGCAGCGCGATTATACGTCATCCGCTTTCCTCAATCAGACATGGCGGCGCCCGGGGAGAGCGCGTCTAAAGGCACCCGTTTACCGGGAAGCGCCACCAGTTTCCAGAAGAAGTCTCGCAGTAAACTCATCCAGATTCCCGGAGCGAAAGCGTCCGTCCACACGGGGCAGCTCACCGTCTCCTCCGGTGTCCCGTCACTGGACTGCGCTCTCGGTCAGTGTGTGTGTGTGTGCGAGAGAGAGAGAGAGAGAGAGAGTAGTGCAGGAGATGGTGTGTGTGTGTGTGTGTGTGTGTGTGTGTTAGAGTGACTGTGCGAGCGATTTTTAGCGGGAATGAGAGAGTGTGCGCATGCGAGAGTGCACGAGAGAGTGCAGATGGTGTGTGTGTGTGTGTGTGTGTGTGTGTGTGTGTGTGTTAGAGTGCAGATGGTGTGTAAGGTGATCAGCCTGAAGTACATTTACATTTAGTATAAATAACCTGAAGTGTAGTTGTGATTGTGATCGCTGGTGACCTGCACAGCTCCTGTGTGATGTACAGAGACCCAGAGATCCAGAGATCCAGAGAGGACAGAACTTGTAGTTTTGTTTAATGGTTTTATTTGTAGTTCCAGAAGCACTGAGTTGTTGTTGTTGTTGTGTGTCATTAGGAGGAGGACTGGCAGTGGGAAGCCTGCTGCTTATCGGTAACATCTCACACCGACACCTCACAGTCTCCACATAACACACACACACACACACACAGATACTCAGTATGAACAGATCCTCACCTGGGACAGTCTGCATTTCTGTAAGTGTGTTTATCACATTCCTGTTACATACCTGTACAATTAGGAGGAGGTTATGTGGATTTTCTTTCAGAATTGCTTGTTTTGTGAAACATTTCACCTTTTCCTTAAAGTACACTTCTACACAGATCAGTCATAACATTAAAACCTGACGGAAATAATATTAATATGTGGCAGTGGCACGTGACCTTGAGCGGGAGATATTAGGAAGTGAATAAATGGTCAGATCTCAAACTTAATGTGTTGGAAGCAGGAAAAATTGGCGGGTGTAAGGATCTGGGTGACCTAGACAAGGACCGGATTATGATGTCTAGACGACTGGATCAGAGTGTCTCCAAAACTCCAGCACTTGTCCTGGCCTTCACAGGTCAGGACCTACAAAAAAGTTCTCCAAGGAAGGAGAAACAGTCCATAGGCAGCCAGGGGTCACTGATCACATGGGGAGTGAAGACTGGCCCGTGTCATCTGATTCAGCTGTACTTCAAACTACTGCCCCTGTTAGAGAGGAATCAGGACACACACACACACACACACACTGCCCCGCAGCTTACTGTGTATGTGGCTGTGTAGCTGCAAACTGCTCAGAGTGTTCGTGAAACCTGTCCACTGCCAAAAGCATCTACACACAGCTACCCGTACATACCTCACACTCCCTCATCTACTCACCATCAGCCTGATGAGACACACACCAACACCCACACACACACTTCAGTCAAATACAGACGTCTATCTTTTAAAATCTTAATCTGCAACAGTCTATAAGAACATAATTACATTTTATACTGTACTACTACACAAGTGGGAATGCAGTGAATACATGTCCAATGAACTCTGTTTATCCATTTCTATCTCTTAATTTAGTAATTGTCAGGTATGACATTATACACATTATTATTTGCGTAGCGAAGTTATAATTGTATTTTCTAATGATAGAATTTTACTACAATATTCCTAATTTAGATGTATATTCACAAAAAAACATAGTCAGTGGGAGAGTTGTTGCATCTGCCATCCTGTCATTCGCTCCCCCTGCTCCTGTAGTAACCTTCTGAGAGCTGATTCTACTGCTCTCTACAGTGCGCTTTCTTTCACTATCAAATTCATCACGTCTTCAAACAGGCTGCAGTTTGTCTAGAGCAGTGGTTCTCAACTGGTTTGGCCATGGGACCCACATTTTTACATGGTCATCAAGCCGCGACCCAAATTTTT
>JAQMYG010000007.1:1773149-1783718 GCA_030014215.1 Clariallabes teugelsi
GGTCTGGGTTCGATTCCCACCTCAGGTTTGTGTGCATTAAGTTTACATGTTCTTCCTGTGCTTGGTGGGTTTTCTCCAGGAACTCTGGTTTCCTCCCACAGTCAAAAGACATGCAGATTAGGCTAATTGGCGTTTCCAAATTGCCGGTAGTGTGTAACTGTAAGTGTGAGTGAATGTTGACTTGAGGTCCAACCACGGTCGTAAAATGGGAATAAATACATTGGCCTTTTACGGACCTAGGTGGACTACAGAGGCTCGTAGATGGATGGAGAAGGGTAATTATACCTCTCAACTTGTCTTTGTGCATAACTTTGACAGTACAACATAAAAGCATGTTCCAAAAATCTCCAGTGATATTTACAAACTGAAAAGGGTTGGTCAAATAAGATATTTGTAAAATAAAGTCTATATAATAAGAACATGTCTGTTTTAAAGAGATTTCAAAAAGCACAGATGAGACAGTTGTTCGGTGCAATTATACTTTATTTGTGTTTTTGATTGCTGCAGGATATGATTAGTGCTCTGAAGGGGGCGCTGTCAGGCTCTCTAGAAAATGTCATTCTGGGCCTAATGAAAAACACGGTACAGTTTGATGCATTTGAGCTCCGAGCTTCAATGAAGGTGAGTTTCAGCAACACATTTAAAGTATGTGTGCCAGCACTGTACCTTGAAGAACCAGGTTTACATGTGCAATATATTCATCTGTGGAGAAATCACAGTTAATTTTACTTAAAAAATTAATCAAATGGAGCACATGGACAAAGGCCCACCCTTGTGGCTGAGAATATAGTTTTATCATCACATCAGCTTAATAAATACACACGCACACACACACACACACACACACACGTACACACACATGTACACACACATACACACACATGAATCAATACAGCATGGCATGGAGGCTATCTGCTGCACTGCTGAGGCATTATTGAAGACCAGGTTGCTTTGATAGTAGCCTTCAGAATTTAAAATTTGAATTACAAATAGTGTTAAATTGATAGGTATTGCGCTATGTAGGGTTTACAATCACACCAAGTAGTGCCCTTTTTATCAGGGGTTAGAGTGGATTTGAGACTAAGCCTTGTGTTAGAAGCTTGAACAAGCAGTTCGCATGAAAATTCGCATGATGGTTCAGAGGAAAATTCAGAATGACTTAGAAGCAGCTACATATAGTTAAACATCCGAGTGCAGTTACTGTCCATTATCACCACTAAAAGAATTGAATTACTCAGTCACAACTTACCACTGTATAATATTACTTAATCGATTACATAACATAATATTATTTTGTCATATTGCCTTAGCATCTAGCAAACTATACAGTACATCTAGTATAGTTATACTGATATTTGTGTTCAAGGGAGTGTTATAATCTCTGTAGGGTCTTGGCACTGATGAGGAGAGTTTGATCGAGATGGTCTGTTCTCGTAGCAATGAGGAGCTGCTGGAGATTAAAAAAGTTTACAAGGAATGTAAGTAAAACTCTTTCTCTCTCATGGTGATATAGCACATGGGAATTGGGGCTCCTCTCCTTTTTACCACATACTGCATTGTTAGGTTGCTTTCACACTAATCGAATACTGTGTGTCAACATACAATGGCAAGGGAAGCAGTTAGAAATTAGGTGGAATGTAGCTGCTTTTGAAAAGTGCTACTACTGGCCTTGTTTTTTTCCGCAGTGGGGCACTTCAAACTGCGAAGTAGATTTTTTTAGGTGCTTGACTATATTTTTCTACTTATTGAATTTAAATAGAAGCAAATAAGAGATTTAGAATCTCATTCAGAAATATGATTTATTAATTTATATGTCTATATTTCAAAAAAGAATTACAATTTTTTTTTATAATGTATATTATATATTTAAGAAAGCACAAGCACTGTGCATTAAGGTGTATTTACATGTGTTAGATGGAGTGTGAAATATTTACTAAACATAACACTTTTGCCTGGTGATAGTGTTCAAGAAGGACTTGGAGAAAGATGTGTCCGGAGATACTTCTGGTGATTTTTGTAGGTTGCTGCTGTCTCTGGTTGAGGTAAACAACTACATCCATAAATATATGTTTTGTTCATTTTTTAAAACTTGAGCCTTACATTGTGCCTTACAGTGAAACAGTAATAATTGAATGCTGGATTACATTTTAAAGGCTAAAAGAGAAGAGCCAAGCAACATAGTGGACTATGAAAAAATTGACAATGATGCCAAAGTGAGTATTTTATAATATGAACAAGCATTCATAGAGAAGCAGATGGGATGTAATGGACGCTTTTAAATTATTGTAGGCCCTCTATGAGGCAGGGGTAAAGAGGAAGGGAACAGATGTGGCCACTTGGATTTCAATTTTCTCTGAAAGGAGTGTGCCACACCTCCAAAAAGGTAAAAAAAAAAAAAAAAAAAAAAAAAAAATTTAGCACTTTTCTTTGGCAGCCTGACCATGAAAGACAATTTTTTTTTTCTCTCTTAGTGTTTCAGAGGTATAACAGTTACAGCCCATATGACATAAAGGAGAGCATTCGAAAGGAAGTGAAAGGAGATCTGGAAAAATCCTTCCTTACATTGGGTAACTAAGTAATTTGCCTTTCCTGAACATTCACTAACATATGCATACACAGAACCCATGCCCCTACTTCTCTTTTTTTTTGTAGTGGAGTGCTTCGAAAACAAACAGCTTTACTTTGCCAGCAAACTCAATGAGTCTATGAAGGTAAGCATTTTTATTTAGACCGGGAGTAGCTGGAACAGTCAAAATGCTCTGTGTTATGTGTATATGTGTGATTAAAGGTATTCAAATCTACACATTTAGAATAAAACTCTCAAGGAGAAGATTGTCACCCGCATTGTGGTTTCACGCTGTGAAGTGGACCTCATGAAAATCCGCATGGAGTTCAAGAAACATTTTGGAAAATCACTCTACCAGACAATCTCAGTTAGTATACATAGCATATCTCTTTCATACAGACAGACACAAACACTGACTCTTCTTTCCCATTTCTTCTTTTCTTAGGAGCACACAAAGGGTGACTACCAGAGAGCTCTGTTGAATCTGTGTGGAGGAGATGATTAGCAAAAATGTTGGAGAAAGTGGAGATGCTTTGCTTACAGTTTTCCAAATAGCCAGTTAGAACATATACAGTATAGAGCGTTCATCTGCTCTTGTATTATTTATATTTTAAAGTTAAATTGTATACGTTTACATGCATAATTAATCCAATATTTTATCATGTTATTTCTCAAAATTCCTGGCATTAAAATTGTATGACCAAACACCAAACGTAGATCCAACATTCCTAATGTATTGCAGTGTAGTGGTTTAACCATGCTGCACCTAATTATTGCACGACAAGATAGAGCTAAATAATTACTTTCAGGAAGCAGTACAAGATACACATGGAAAGCAGACTGCGTATAACTTTTTTGTGATATTGTAATTTTTTTAAATACTGTATACAGCACAGGATATGTTAAACATTAATCAGAGGAACTGAAAGTGTTAGTTTTATTCCCTGAAATCTGAATGAACTGGAACCTGAATTTTAAGCAGAGCAATGATCAATCATCATTTGATTATTTAATTTTGTCTTATCTGATAGCAATTTTATTAGAAACTGATCTCGATGTACCCTCTGTGAAGTAAAGCAAAGTGTAGCAGTATGTATATGCACTGGATTGGACAAGTAGCAGTCAGGTGAAGCAGAGAGGGAAAGAAAATAAAAAAGGAAAAGTCCTGCTACAAAGTGCAATCCAAATAACAGAGATTTGTAAAGTAATTTCAGTAAGCGCCGGTAGGTTAAAATTTTTCTGTATTCAATTCAATTCAATTTTATTTGTATAGCGCTTTTAACAAATGCCATTGTCGCAAAGCAGCTTTACACAATCAAAAGAATTATTTAAGTTTATATGGAATGTGAATGTGTATGAATCAAAATGGTCAGATTGTCCCTGATGAACAAGCCGAGGGCGACGGTGGCAAGGAAAAACTCCCTGAGATGGCAATAGGAAGAAAGCTTGAGAGGAACCAGACTCAACAGGGAACCCATCCTCATTTGGGTGAAACTATATATCCTGATAAATCCTGAAAAAATATGGTTCCTTAATTAAACTCACAGTAGAATAAAGTTTATTAACAAGGATAGAATAAGAAACATTTAATTTAAGGTGTGTTGATTGATTCACAATGTTAATTGATGTATATCAATATATATGTATATCATGGAGAAAAATATTCCACCTTAAAATCTAGTAGTGTCTCAGCAGCACCATGACTATAACTAGCCAATGTTAACCAATAAAAATGAAAAGGTACCTTGGAACTGCTGCAAAGGGAAAAACCAATCATGTAACATTAGTGTGATAACAAAAACCAGACCCATGTACCCTGTTAATTAATACTAATTAACACTGAGCTCGCTAGCTAGCTCGTTAGCTAACTAGCATTCAAAACCAGTTACAGAAGCACTTCCAGCAAGAAAACACATATGTCATGTTAAAAAACACACTGTCTCCTTAGTAATCACTTCTTTTCTTCCTTAAGTTTCTCAGGACTGTCCACCACCTCCATGGTTTAAGGCCCCCCGTGGGCTGTGCAAACGTGCCTACACCCACATAACAACCGTGCTGATATTCAGCACAACAGCATGACCTTGAGTGTGATATTAATTATATAGTGCTTCTTGAAAAACTAGCATATCACGGAAAAAGTTATTTTAAATTTTTTTGGCAATTTAATTTAAGAGGTGGAACTCTCATATTTTCTAGATTAAGTACATGTAAAGTGAAAAATTTTATATATATATATATATAGCCGTCCAGCAGGGCCGTGCAGAGACGTTTAAAGGGGCGGGTGCTCAAAGTTAAAAAAGATAGAACAATAATTTTTAAAAATCTATACACATAAAACACACAAACATGCACATGCAGTGCTTATTAAATGTTAGTTAAATGTAGAGATACAATAATTTTACTGCTGTAAAATCAGCATTTTATCTAATTTGAAATCTAAACCTAATATCATCTGTTACTTAATATATTTTCTTTAAAAACAGTGTTTTTTTTTTTATATCATAAATATAATAATCTATAATTATGTGGATATCCATATTAGATAGTTTTTAGTGAAATAAAAGCCCTCCAGAAAAGAAGGGAAAAGTGCTGTAACTTACTTTAAAACAAAACATGTTCCCTAAAACGGTGGACAGAGCTACAGACCCCCCTGTAACCCCCTTATCCAGGTAGCTAGCAGTTAATGACCACCACTACTTGTGCAGTTCATAAAAGGATAGGTAATGTTTGTCGCGCTGTTGCACAAACAGCACGCTCATTCATTTCAATTCATTTGTTGTTATAGACTATAGTGTGCGCTGTACACCCTATTTACTGTTTTGTTGCAGTCTGCACCTTCCAATTCATTTGCCTGCTTCTCCTCTTTTTACTGAAACCGCAAGACTGAGGGTGGGATTTTACTATGTGCTTGAGGTGAAGAAATTAGGTTTTACAAAATCATTTGATGTGTTTATCAAATTTGAGATGAAGATCAGACTGAATGCCCAGGTTAGACCCTGTAGAGGATAAGTCAATGCCAAGACAAGAGAATGTGTGGCTTATGGGAAGCCAGTTTTTGAGTTATTAAGCTGCAGGAAATGTTACAGTTAAACCTTGGATTGTGACCATAATTTGTTCCAGAAGCGTGCGTGTATATCAAATCACTCTTATATATAAGTGAATTTCCCTACAAGAAATATGTGGAATTCTAATGATTCGTTGTACAACCCAAAAATATTCATATAAAAATAAATAATACAAAATATAAAGTAAAAAATAAAACAAATTTACCTGCACTTTGAAAAGAATCATAGCTGTAGTGATCGAGATCAAACACACCAGCTTGCCAACAGAAACTCTCACTCACACAAACATACAAACACAAAATAAAAAATGCTTTATGCGCACACACATGGCCACAGTGTTATAATAAACAGTATATGCGTGCCGGATGTTGACTATACGAGTAACGCACGCGCTCTGAAACCGAGCATACGAGAAGATTACCCACAATACTGCTCGTATTTCAAGACCTCAGCCATTTTTCTGAGTTAAAATGTATTTAAAATTTTTGTGCATCTTGCGAACCACTCGCAGACCAAGGTACTGACAGACCAAGGTTTTACTGTATTTACTGTGAATAGCCTGAGTGCAGGGTAGGGTTGTGGTTTGATGAGCAAGGAGAATGTTAAATCCGCAGGTCAGTGGGGATGCAGTCTTATAAAACCCAAAACCTAGGAGGAGCACAGAAAGAGCCGTCCTTTTTTCATTTGATGTTAGTTTTTTTGGTTTGCCATTATTTTTATTTACTTTCTATTTATTTATTTTAGTTTAACCTGTAAAACCCAAGCAGCACAAATCTGTGCAGGCAACACAGCAGTGACAACAACAACAAAAAAGAAGGTGATTATATAGGAGCCTTGTCGGTATGTGTTAACGGGGACGCTTCAGACTGTGTATGTCAGGTAGAACAAAAGTTATAATTTGTTTTATAATATGTAAATTTTACCAGTATTGGAATATTTGAATGACATCGCAAAAATGTAGACCTCTGTAGATGTAAATGTAAAAATTAGCATATTATTATTATTTTTTGGTCATAGGAACAACTGAACAACTTTTTTGCCTATTTTTGCATTTTTTTCCAGTCATGTTTGTATAGTTGGTTAAATTAACTAAAATTCAGTTCATAGTATTGCCTATTTTGTGCTGAAAAAAGGATATGTCACTCTATATGGCTCAATCCTGAGTCCTATATATATTTATTAAAAAACAGCTAAACAAATACAGTGAAACCTTGGATTACGTGTAACGCGGTTTACGAGTGTTCCGCAAGACGAGCAAAGATTTTTAATAAATTTTGATTTGGAAAACGAGCATTGTCTTGGTTTACGAGCACCGAGTATCATGCGCTATGTATGCGCTTCTTGTTTTGACGCCGAGCGTCACGTGATCACAACTGAGCCAACGGTTTTTCTCTCTCTTGTTCTGTGGAATTGTGGGTAATCGTCTCCCCTGCTGGTTCTTAGTGCTCGTCTCTTACTGGTATAATCACACTGTGACAACCTGTGTGTGTGTAAAACATATTTTATTTTGTGTTTGTAAGCGTGTGTGTACTGTTTCTTATAACACACGTGTGTGTGCGTGTGTAAAGCAAAACAAAAAAGTCTCATTAGAAGTTAAAAATCCATTTTCTCTCTCCCTCTCTGTTTCAGCCTGTTTAGAGTGTGTGTGTGTGTGTGTGTGTGTGTTTGACCCCACCCGATTCCGTTATTAAGCGCACACACGAGTGTCATTAGCGATGTTCCTTGCTAATTTTTCAGACAAAACAGTCTTTCCGTTAATGTGTGTTTATGTGAAATTCAAATAAGAAAGGTTTACTGTGTAATAAATTCTCATTAGAAAGTTAAAAATCCATTTTCTCCCTCAGCCTCTCTTACGTGTGTGCGCGCGTAATTTGACACCATGCCGGTTCACACACTCTCTCTCGGGACGGGAGGGGCTTCACACACACACACACAGCGCCTGCGAGCATAAACGGAAACACTTATCTGTCTGGATTTATTTTAACTTTTTTTAAAAGGTAAAGTGTAGGTTAATTTGTTTTATTTATACTTTATATTTTGTATTAATTATTTTTATGTATTTATTTTTTTTGCGCTCTAGAACGAATAATTTGAGTTTCCATTATTTCTTATGGGAAAATTTAATTTGGTTTACGAGTGTTTTGGAATACGAGCCGCTTCCGGAACGAATTATGCTCGTAATCTGAGGTTTCACTGTAATGGCAAAAATGCTCTGAGCTTCAAGGGGTAATTCTTTTATTTTTGTTACATTCTTGACACATTTTCATACATTTACAATATCAACAGAATGGTAATTAACTGTAATTCATTATTATTTATTATTAAACAGTACCATACCACATAAAAACTTTCTTAATTACAAATATTTTCCTAGAAGGTCTTTATGGTTTTCTCCTTGCCATTTTCCTGCTACAATATTTTTCAAATTTTCCTTGCTGCAGTTAACATGCAAGCACCATGGCCCAGTAAGTTAGTTAAAATTAACATCCGATTAATCTTTTATTATTATTATTATTATTATTATGAATAATGAAGTTAATATGAAGACAGGATGATTATATACTTCGAGTGTTGCCGCTACTTCAGGTATTTGTCCACGCGGCTTTCCGTACTCTTCGTGCAGCCCATGCGGAAGTGAACCGAGCGGGCAGCTAGCTAAGCTAAATACAAAACATCGCTAACGGTGTTCTGTCTACTGAGCGCTCTGTATTAGTTCCAGTATAAAACACGCAATGGCGTATCAGCTGTACCGAAACACGACACTCGGAAACAGTTTACAGGAGAGTCTCGATGAACTTATACAGGTAAACTTGACAAACACTCGCCTTTCCACACTGCTAGCTTATTTACACATGAGACGCCGTGCAGTCACTTCGCCATAGTTTATTAACTAAAGCATTCTGTAGCTGTGCATTATCTATGTAGAAGTAGCAGTTAAAAGTAAACATCTGGGAACGCTGATGGAGGAAACTGGATAGTTAAATACATCGGCGGTGAAGATGCCTTTCAGCACGAGCAGTGTGCTAGTTATTTTAAACCCACCTCATTCGGCGTTTGCAGGAGCGACCTAAACCGGTGTGATAAACAGCTGGACTGATCAACCGAGGGAGGGATTGTGGGACTGGTGTACAGAATCTTTAACACAGCAATCTGCAGTGAGATTTCTGTGAGATCCTCCGTGTAATCAAACAGCACGTCCTGTAAGATTCAGACCAGTGTGTCTCAGCGTCATGCCTGACAGGAAACGGGTGCACTGTAGTTAGTACTTTATTAGGTTATTTGAGCAGCTGAGTGTGTGTGTGTGTGTGTGTGTGTGTGTGTCCAGTTAGTGTGAACGCTAATCAGTCACACCAAAGTGTTTACCCATCCTTGTGTGTGTGAGTGTGTGTGTGTGAGAGAGAGAGCGAGCACTGAAACTATGACACTTTAACCATTAGTCACGTCTGTAACACCGGTGTATATTTATTATCTGATAAACTATATTCAGTTTTTCACTGTGTTCTTGTTAGGTGGAAATGGCCCAGGATAAAGATTAGTATGTCTTCATATGGAATTAGATTTGTGTTAAAATTGAACAAAATTTAAAAAATTAAAGAAAAAGGGTTTTCCCCTTTTTCTTTAATTTTTTAACTTTTGTTCAATTTTAACACAAATCTAATTCCAAGCTATAAACTACTTCAACCTATAAACTATACTTCAACCTATAAACTACTATTAAAGTTTTACATTTTAATTGTTCCTTCCTTTAGTTCCAACACAAATGTACCCCTGTGGGTCAGGGGTTACAGGACGGCGTTCTCATGGACCAGCTGATTCAAAACTAACAAAACCATGTCTCTACAAGTATTAATAAGGCCAAACCATGCTTGAAAATCTTGAGTGTTTATAATTCATTATAGAAGCGAATAGGTTTTCACCCATGGCAGTAGTTCAGTTCATGTATAGTGTCGTGAAATAGAATTCATACTCCTTGAACTTTTCCACATTTTGTCACGTTACAACCACAAACATAAATGTATTTTATCGGGACTTCATGTGCTAGACCAACACAATGATAAATAATGATGGTAAAGTGATGAATGGTTTTTAAAAACTTTTTACAAATAAATATCTGAAAAGTATGGAGTGCATTTGTATTCTCACCCCCTTTACTCTGATCCCCCTAACTAAAATCCAGTGTAGCCAATTGCTTTCAGAAGTCACCTAATTAGTAAATAGACTAGGGCTGTAGCTATTGAATATTTTAGTAATCAAGTATTCTACCAAAAATGTTATCAATTAAGCGGATAAAATGTCATTTTGCTTAATTAAACAGCAATGTAAAATATACAGTATAAGAGAAAAGTTGAAAAATCTACTTTTATTTTTTAAATGCATATAGCATTTTATCAAAAATAAACATTGTCATTATTCACAATACAAGGAACATCTTAAAGTTGACTGAAATGAATTAAGTGCATTACAGCGCCAAACATTCTTATTCTAAAGCCTTTTCTCAGATGCAAAAACTAAAAAAAAGGATTTCAAATGACTTTAAGTATCAAAAAAACTAAGGCACACTGTTATGCGCTTAAATGCCTCTCTGCCATGGATTGCCCCCCACCCCTTACATCATCTCTATCAAATATTATATTAGAACATAAATTCATAGGTTAATGATTTACAAATTACAAATTGCACCAAACGAATTTGATTATAAAATAAGCAATATAATAAAAGACATGTTGGATAGGGGAAAAATATATAAATTATATACATTTTTTCATATACAACATGTATACAGTGGAACCTCGGATTACGAGCATAATTCGTTCTGGAAGCGGGCTCGTAGGGCTGGACGATATGGCAAAAATTTTTATCGCGATATATTTCTTAATTTTGGTCGATACGATATAATTCCGATATCGATATGGACAATATTAAAAAGCCTCAGGAAAA
>JAQMYG010000007.1:1827785-1841514 GCA_030014215.1 Clariallabes teugelsi
CATCTGACCAATCACAGCAGTGAGGGCTCACGGAAAGGAGGGGTTTAGACAGACTGAATCTTCAAACTGCTTCACACTCGTTTACGAATCATTAAGAAATGGGGTAAAATTAAATCTATTTTTGGAGAAAACTAAAGTGTGTTTTGACCTTACATACATGTAAACCTGTTTTAAGAGACTCATAAAGCAATATTAACAACCTTTAAAATGGCATAAAAGGGGCACTTTAAACCATTCCATCAAATGCAGTGCATCCAGACTTCACGGCTAACATTACCTGCCTGTGACAGTGATACCTCTCTTCCAGATGTGCTAAAGAATGTTTTATGCATGGTTGGAGCTACAGAGTGACTTGGCAGGTGAGGAAGCCCACCCTTCCTGCAAACAACCATGTACTCTGTGTCACCAGACCAGATGAAAGGAAAACTTTACACAGTCAACCCACCTAGACCACACAACATTTCTGGAAGGAGTCTCAGATATGCGGACTAGTGTGCAGTTATTCTCAGTGACATCAACTTCCTCCTGGGCAACCACCATTTTCCCTGTACCAAGAAGTCTCCAAGAGCCTTGTCTTGAAGACCATGCTGCCCCCTCACTGCATATCATCCCAACAAATATCGTTGCCACAACCTATCACTTGGAATTTAAGGGTGCAGTTACAGTGCATCCCAAAGTTTGGGATCTGGTCAGTTCATTTCATTAAGTGGGATTGAGCTCAGAGCTCTTTACAGCTCAGTTCAGTTCTTCTACTCCAAGCTTAACACACCATTTCTTCATGGACCTGGCTTTGTGCCCAGGGGCATTGTCATGCTGGAACAGGTTTGGGCCTCTTAGTTTCAGTCAAGGATATCTTGATGCGACAATATACAAAGATGTTTGTGGCAGTTGTGTGGTTACTGAAGCCTACAAGACCTTAAAGAAACCATTTAAAATCAGTTCAGTAGAAACTCATCAGGGATCAGTTCTGTGTTGTATTACTTTTTTTTGTGGAAATACATTTATTGTCACTTATTCCAAAGTTAATTTGTAAGTTATTGTTTTTATTTATATATGTTTGAATTTGAGGGGGTAACATGTTTTAGTTTCTCTATAATTCTACATGTGGTGCATACTAAACTAGTGACACATTGGATAGAAGCAAAGCATCCAGTGTGGTTAGAGCAAATTGTTTGCTGAGTTTGTTTAGAATTGTAAAGAAAAATAGAATCAGGATATTTATATGACTGGATATTTACAGAATTGCAATACACATACAGACGCATTCTCTCTCTCTCTCTCTCACACTCTCTCTCTCTCTCTCTCTCTTTTTCTCTCTCTCTCTCTCATTCTTTCTCTTTCTCTCTCTTTCCCTCCCTGTATTAATGTTTTATACCTGGGGCAGTTTACAATATTTAGTAGCATGTTTTGGGATGTAGAAGGAAGCCAGAGTAAACCTACTTAAAGCCATTTGCTGCACCACACAGTTGGCCTCTATTATAAATCAGCTCACGCACAAGGAATGCTCAGAAGGAAAATACTAAGAAAGAACCAAATATGTAGTTTTTGTTGTTGTTGCTGTTTTGCAGGTTTGGTGCGTTTGACCGGTGTAAAGAGCTGGTCGAGGCAGGTTATGATGTTCGACAGCCTGATAAAGAAAATGTCACTTTACTGCACTGGGCAGCAATAAATAACAGAGCAGATCTCATCAAGTAAGATTTCCCCAGTCTTTCTCATTTTGATGTGTTTTATGTAAAAAAATTCTTTCACTTCAGTGTACAGTGTAGTTTATGAGTAAACTTTTGCCTTGGCTTAATAGCCGTTAAGAAGTTGTTTAAATTTAGTGGTATTAAAATGTTATAAATTTAAATGATAGGTTAAAAGATTGCTAGGTGTTCGTAAAAGGTAATACAAATTTTAAATGAAAAGGTTTAATGCAATTAATTGAGAGATTTAAATTGTGTTTATATTTTCATTTGGTTTTGTCTGTAGGTTTGTAATTTGTAATGTGTGAATGAATATGTATAAATCACAATGATCAGATTGTCCCTGATGAACAAGACAAGGGTGACGATCGCGGTTTGTAACAGGGGAGAACATTTTAAAAACTTGTTTTATTTGAATATTGAATATTGTATATTCAAACATTCCCGTCCAATAATTTTGAAACTAATAATGTTTTAAACAGATTTGTCAAAAAAGAGGAACCCATTATGTCCTTTAACATTTCTGTAAAAGATTCTAATTAATAATCAAGATGATGGCCCTGGAATGCATTGATACAAAAGTTTCCTTATGATGATTTCATTATTATAACAGCAATTGCTCAAAATGTTTAAGCCATA
Organism: Clariallabes teugelsi; assembly: GCA_030014215.1. Classification (NCBI taxonomy): domain Eukaryota; kingdom Metazoa; phylum Chordata; class Actinopteri; order Siluriformes; family Clariidae; genus Clariallabes; species Clariallabes teugelsi. The sequence goes on from JAQMYG010000007.1 coordinate 1,830,110, forward strand.
AACAGTTTTCAACCCAGGTCTCCATCAGTGAACGGCTGGTGACCTCAACAAAATGGAGCTTATATTAACAGAAACACATTTCCTGTTAACCAACTGCACCCTTGTCCTCATAGCACTCCGTTATTGAAAGGGTTTATTTATGGTCATACTGTCTGGTATCAAACAAATGAGGATGGTTACCCTAATCTCAGGGTTTCTTCCTCCTGTTCATTGCAGGGAGTTTTTCCTTGCCATCACCACCACCGGTTTGCACATTAGGGAAAACAGTTTTTACAATTTATCAGAATTTTTTTCTGCAACCTTAGAAGGAGACCAGCATGTAAGTGGGGGACAAAAAAGAAATAAAAATTTATGGTGTAATATCCATATGACCATGCTTGGCAGACATGTTTATGTTTAATCACTTTTAATCAAGTTTAATCATAATGGATTACTAAGCATTACTAAGCGAAAACAGATTTTCTGCATGCACAAAATTATATTTTTGCTCGCTCTAACTCTTGGGTGCACGCTTAATGGCTCTGTGCTCTTCAAGCTTGTCACTGTAACAAAATGGCCAATGCTGAAAACCCACCCAAATAATATTAGTTGTATTATTTTTTTGCATGCAAAACCCAGTACCTTCCCTTTTTTGTCTGAAAAGTTTCATTTTATTAAAAGTTAAAATAATATACATTTTTTCTTGTATGTGTATATTTGTCACACTTAAATGATACAGGTCATTAAACCAATTTTGATATTACACAAAGATAACCCAAGTAAATACTGTTTTTAAATGATGATTTCATTTATTAAAGGAAAAAATCTGTCCAAACCAGCTTAGCCCTGTGTAAAAAAGTAATTGTTCCCTAAACCTAAAAAATAGTTGTAAATGGCAACAACTGCAATCAAGTGTTTGCAATAACTAGCAATGAGTCTTTCACAACACTGAAAGTGGGAATTTTGGCCCACTCTTCTTTTCAGAATTGTTTTAATTTAGCCACATAGGAGGGTTTTGGAGAATGAACAGCTCCTTCAGGATTTTCTGGTTGAGTGCAGAATTCCGAGTGCAGAGTGCAGGTTACATCAATTATGGCAAGTCTTCCAGGTCCTTCCAGGTGTAAAGCAGCACCCAGACTATCAAACTACCACCACCATGTTTGACTGTTATTTTCATATGGACACCCAGCTGCTTACTCCTAATCCTGTGAGTTCACATGTCATTGTGTATATGGAAATGCTTTCATTTAAGAAAAAATATATAAATGGAGATCACTTAAATGCTTAGTAGTGATGCATCTTTACTAAGCATTTAAGTGATCTCCATTCTTATTTTTTTCTGATCATGAACCCACAAAGTTGAGAGTTTAGCTCTATCCTTACAGTTCATAACATGATTCCAGTAATTTCAAATCTACTTAATTGTTTTTGCTGCTTGATTCAGGCCAATAATTTAGCCCTTCTGAAATGCTAAATTTTTGGCCAGGCAGGATGTGTATGCAGCCAAATATACATGTTTAATGTTTTTGAATTCTCCATTGCTGAACTTCCCTTCTCCTCTGTGCCTGTGTTTTCACAGGGGTTTTCTTAGTGGATAGTGTGCTAAATTGTCACAGTACCATACCTCATATACTTCTTTACAGTATGTCCATACGTCATTGAATAAATATTTATTGTTGCACTATTATGCGAGTAAGACTGTTGCTCTGTACAGCCATACATTATGTTTTGAATCTGTGTATTTACAGGTATTATATATCTAAAGGTGCGATTGTGGATCAGTTGGGAGGAGATTTAAACTCTACCCCACTCCACTGGGCCATAAGGTAAATTATATCCATAACATGTACATATGGTGTTTACGTTCTTTTATTATCATTTAATACATTCAATACAGTAATAGTAATGATGTCAGTACAATAAATACATTTTAAGTGATGTCAGTTGGTTGAAAACTCATAAGCAGTTTTATAAATGTGACCTTAAGTTCTTGAGGTCACTTAGGGGATTTATCTACATTTCCTAATTAATGACTTGGCCTGAATTGTTCTGTATTAAAAGAAAGTTAGAGAACCATCTTTTTCCTGGTTAATCCCTTAATGTTTTGATTTGGTGATGTTTAAACAAAAGTTGTAGGTGATCCCTTTTTGGGGTGAACAAATGTGGAAAATCCAGTATGGTGGAAATTAACATAATGGTCCTAATAGTGTGTCAGTGACAGAGAGCATTGTTACTCTATTATTAACCGTATGAGTCCATGGCATGATGCATGTGTTTGTTGTACTGCTTTTCCAACTAACTTTCTCTCTTCATTGCTTTCTGTTTTGCATACACTTCTGGTACTATTTGTTGTGTGCTCTTTTTTAAATCCACATCAAAATGATGCCATCTTGTCAAAGGTCAATTTTGTATTACATTCTCCCCATCCCTATGGTACAAACCTGGATTAAGAAAAGCTGTGATATAAAAAGGATATATAAGAACTCATCAGTTCTCTTTCAGGACACCTTGAGCCTGCTTGTAAGTGAAGAAGAAAACATTGGAGTGACACGATCTCTCTTCAGGAGTTTTGCTGGAAAAAGGACTCAGAAAGGCACTTTATAAAATAGATGTTATCTAGAAGATGTGAAGATGGCCAAAAGAAATACTAAAGCATGATCTCAATACATCATCTGTAGTGTTCAAGCCCAGTCACAACTAGCTTTTACAGCAGGACAATGATCCTAAGCAAACCTCCAAATTTGTAACAAAATAGTTTAAAGACAGCAAAGAAAATTAAAAGCAGTGGATCACAAAGCCCTGACCTGAATCCCAGAAATAAAGTTGGTAGATGTCTTAAACAACTTAGAACAGGGCACTGTTTATTTGATCCGGCACATGTGATCGCACATTTTTGAAAAAACTGCTGGTGTTTCTTGTTTGCGCAGGTGTACTCTTTTAGATAAGTTATTTAAACAGTCAATAGCTCTGAGCCGTGTTTGGTGTTACAAAGCATAAACCTGGTGTGACAAACATGTTCACCATTATCATTTGGAGAACAAAATAGTGATGCTACAGCCTTTTGTAGCCAGGAGACTAGAAAATAGATTGGCCTTGTACTCAGGGGCGAGGGTGGCATACTCATACTTCCATGTCAAAACATAGCTAATTATGTCTGTCTGTGAGCTCTTGCAAGAGGAAGGTGCGGATAGTTCTTTCCTCAATGTGTTACATTGACTAATGATGCATGAACAGCAGATTCTGTCAGTTGCTTCTTGTTCGTCAGAGAGCACTACAGTATGTCCTGCCTGGTTTTTAGCTGTCACTGCTGTGGAAATGTCCTAAGAAAATGGGTGAGAATTGGACACAAATAAATTAGGGAGAATATTTGGCAAAAAAGCATGAACCAGAAAACCAGCTGTCTAAACATGGAAACCAGAAAAGCTGTCTATGGCACAAGCATAGACACAATGTTCTGGAAAAGGCCGTGTACTGAATGGTGTACTGACACATACATCAAGTGACACATCTACAGTTGATGACAGAAACATTGTGAGAGCTGTGAAGAAAGACCCAAAAATAACAGCCATCGACATCAACAAGAAGCTCCACAGGGCAGGAGTGAGGGCTTCACAAGCCACTGTTTGAAGAATGTTTAAAGAGCAGAAATATAGACACACAATCACAAGATGCAAACCGCTCATCAGCAGTAATAATCAGAAGGCCATATTCGATTTTGCAAAGAGATGACACCACAGATAAAGAGATCAGTCACAATATTTTTGGAACTTAGTTTAATGTCTACCAATGAGACGGAAAAGACCAAAGTGTTGAGGAGAAAAAGGATCTGCTCATGTTCCAAAACATACAAACACATTGTTAATGCAGGATGGAGGTAATAGAATGGCTTCTGCTTGCATGGCTGCTTCTAGAGCAGGTTAACTAATCTTTACTGATGATAGAACTCGTGATTGTAGCAGCAGAATGAATTCAGAAGTCAATTTCTCATCAGTTTATTGCATCTGATCAAATTTGGAGGAACTTCATCATGCATCCAGACAAGGATCCAAAACCAAAGGACTTCATCAGGGGGAAGAAAGTAGGCGGTCAGTAGGGATACACTGTTTATTTGACTGTACATCTATCGGCAAATGAGTGAGAATTAAGGAAGAACGGGAGCCCGTACTTGGTTGTATGGTTAACTAAAGAGGCATTTGAAGCAATTATTCATTTCACACAACAAATCTTAAGGAAGGTTAATAATAAATGTAGTTTAATAGATTTTAATTATTAACTTTGCGCACATTTTTGCCAATGGTGATTTTCATTCCTATTCCGATATTTTCCAGAATTCTTTTCATTCCTTAGCCATTTTTTATTGCTGCCTGCTCTCCTACTTCTAGCCATTCTTTGATGTCATCAATCTATCTTCTTGTTGGTCTTCCTACCCTCCGTTTCCAATTTCTGTTTCTCTTCATCATTAATCTGATTAATCCTTCTTCTGCCTTCCTGCATACATGCTCAAACATGTTATTCTTGCTTGAGATCTCTTCTAATTCTTTCATTTGTCACGTTTTGTTTTAATCCAATTTTCAAAATCTTTCTATAACATTTTTTTTTCAAAAGCATTTAATTTTGCTCTTCTTTCTCAGTGTCCATTCTTCACAGGCATGGAGTAGTGTGGAGATTTTCATTTAGTGACCCTAAAGAACTAGGCAGCTTTCAGGATATTTCTGAAACCTATAGAGACCTATAGAAACCTATTTCAGAAATACTTTATCAAACCTGTATTCTTTTAGAACATAATTTTTTTTTGGGGGGGGGGTTCTTTTAAAGAGGTAGCATATTTTACCACATCAACAGGAAGATATTTTAAATGGGACTGTTTGATTATTTAACATTATAAAATGTTGGTAAAATGTCAATTTTTAACCTGGTTAAGCCAGGACAAATTTTAGTTCATCCTGGTTTTAAACATGTGCACAGGTCTCACATCTAGGGTGCATTTTTCAGCCTTGTGCCCTGTTTTAGCTATATCATGAGTTGATTCCAGATTTACCTCAACATTTACCCCAGGGTAAGGCAGTTACTGAAGACTCCTTAAAACAGCAGTGAACCTGTTGCTGAAGGAGAAGCTTCTCTGCTTTACAGACTATTCTTGTTATCTGATGTGTGGTGCTATTTTCTCAGGCAGGGTCACTTGCAGATGGTTATCCAGCTGTTGCGGTATGGTGCCGATCCATCTCTTGTGGATGCGGAAGGATACAGTGGCCTCCATCTTGCTGTGCTTTTTCAACACATGCCTATAGCAGCATACCTGATGGCCAAGGGTCAGGTGAGTGAGACGTACTTCACCAGTAACTTGGAGCTAATAGGTAATCTGCAACTAATTCTTGACACTGTACCAAACCTACTACTGTTTATTTAAAGAATAAAGATAGAAAATGGCCAAAAGACAGCAGCTGGCATGCAGATATCTAGAGGTCTCCTAGAACTGGGTTCATGTTCCCAGTTATTTTTGCCAAGCTATTTTTAATTGTATAATGTGATCCTATGTGTGTTTTCCTTTCCGATTATATTTCTGGTTTCTTTTTAAGCCCTTTTCAGACACATCACACTGTGTCTTTCTGTCATTTAGACATACCTCACTATTATGTACAGGCTGCTCACAGCTTCATGCAGACATATCCATGATGGAGAGAGAGACAGCCATGGTACATGCAAGATACTTGCAATTCTTGTGAGATTGTACAGTACAATAAGTAATGTACAATATAACCCAGCGTTGCCAGAGTAACAAAATCCTGCATATGTACAGTAAAACCTGCCCACTCTGATAAAAGCAATAAATTCAACCAACTCTGCTTTGAAATATTCAGGGGAAAAAAAATTAACATTTACTGTTGAATGTCTCCTTGTGATTTCACTTTTTCCTCATAACTGGCAAGAAAGAGGGGGAGCTTGAATGTGCATGGTGCACGGTGTGTCAGTACCACAGTTAAGATCAGCATGTGCATAATAATGGTGATAGTCACCAGGTACTACTTTTAAAAGAGGATAATCCACATCAGTCCATCGTTCCTTATTAGTAAGTTGTAAGCAGGTGTGTTTGTGTGTTTACAGGATGTGGACGCTCCAGATGCAAATGGACAAACTTCACTGATGCTGGCTGCCCAGAAAATTATTGGGTACCATTGTTTGTTTTTATTATTCTTTGTTTTTTGTATCAGCTGATTTGATCTTGGATAATACATGAAAATTCTTTAAGTGCTCTGTGCTGTGGTAAGTAAACTCATTAAAAAAGAAAAAGGCAGAATGGGCTGCACAGCATATGCAAGTTCTTGAGTGTTGCATCTGCCCCTGTTAGCCAGAAATGGAACCTGCTTTAAAATCTTAAAATCCTACTTTTAAATAATGGAAGGTCATGAGTTATCACCTGCTTTTACAACTTTATTCAGAGTGCAGCCACTCAGAAGGTCATTTGAAAACACAACAAGCTAAGTTTTTAATGAAATACAGATACTGATCCCTTCTGCTGTGTTGTGTGTTTTGCTCGTGACAGGCCAGAACCGACAAACTTCCTGCTGCGTTGTAATGCATCAGTAAATGCAGTCGATAAGGTGAACAGGAACTCGCCACTGCACTGTGCTGTGCTTGCTGGTAATGTTGATGCTGCACACATCTTGCTGGAGTCTGGAGCCAGTGTGGAGCTGCAGAACTCCAGTGTGAGGAAAAACTATGATTCAAATTAAAGTTATAGTCATTCAGTCATTACTACTTTCAAATATTCACAAGACAAATTACAGTATAAATACAAAAATGCTCTTATAGTGATATTTAAAATATATAAATGGTCAGATCCAATACCAATCAAACAATATGAGAAAAAGTGTGTGGACACCTGACGATCACACCCATATATGGTTCTTCTCTAAACTCTTGTCACAAAGCTGGAAGCACACAACTGTACAGGATGTCTTTGGATGCTGTAGAAGGTTTTTACTTCAGTGGGACTCAGAGGCCTAGACTTGTTACAGCATGAAAATGTTCCTGTGCACAGTGGAAGAACTAAGGTTTCCTGTACACAGCTCTGACCTCAACCCCACTGAACGCCATTGGAATGATGTCTGTGTGCCAAGGATGCCCGCTGACATCTCACTGATGCCTGATCTCATTATTGCTCTTGTGGCAGAGTGAACAGCTCTCACAGCTCTGCTCCAAAATGTTGAACAAGCTCATATGGGTGTGATGGCCAGTTGTCCACAAACCATCAGACATGACCAGGTTCCTATAGATTTCACTGTAAGTGTTTAAGATGTTTCTACTTGCAGTAAGTAGACTCTGTGTGTGTGTGTGTGTGTGTGTGTGTGTGTGTGTGTGTGTGTGTGTGTGTGTGTGTAGGGTCACACACCAATAGACTTGGCCCACCAGGTGCACAGTCCTTTGCTTATTCACATGCTGAACATGGTAAAGACTGAACGAAAAAAATCAAGCACACGTTGCTTGAGATTCCTCAACAATTACCAGGTATGCACCTGTGAAATTCTATGTTTTTGGGTAATATTTAAAAGGCTATTTAAAAGGCTACATTTTTTAGTGTGTTTCTGTGCAATGTGTCTGTGTCTTGCAGGCCTTTTTGCAGTGTGTCTTTAGTGTGTGTGTGATGTGGGCTATAGGAGCCATATTAGACCTAAGTTCTGAGTCATGGCTGTTGAAAGGGGTTCTGTTGGCATGTTTGCTCGCAGTGATCAACCTCACCTGCAGGTACACCTACACTCAGTGCCATGTCGGTTTTAAAACGAAACAAAATTTAATTTGTGTGCATGTTCTTTATGTTCCAAATAAATGTTACATTCAATTAAGTTTTGGTTAATTACTATTAGTTGTGTACCTAATCTAAACATTGTAATGTAGCTAGTTCATTTTAATTAAAATAGTTAATTTTTTTCTTTGTGTGTGTATGTGTGTGTCTTATCCAGGCGAGTAGCTAGTGCCACAGTTCAGAATTTGGCTCCCTCCACCTCCCTTCTTGCCTCTGTATTTTGGATGCTCGTCACCTGGTGCCTGTGGTTTTTGCCAGATATCCTTTATATGCAAATGCGCGCACACACACGCACACACACGTACACACAAACACACACACACACACACACACACACACACACACACACACACACACACACACACACACATATTCAGACCCCTTCATTGTTTCAGATTTTTGGTTTAGATTTAATTAAAATTTTATTAAATTGATATTGATTGCTATTTGTTTTGTTTTTTTTCCTGGGAAATTTACTGGGATTTGAAAGTTTTGCACACTCAAGCTGCGAATCGTTTGCGAGCCCATGTTTTATTGTGATGGCTAGATGACTGGTCCAAAGCATTTTCAACACCGCAGTTAGCAGTAGTGAATCAGTGACGAGCTCGGCCACAGAAAAAGCTTTATAGCACAACTAGTTTTGTTATGGCCACACATTAGTTTTTTTTTAATTGTACGATCTCATTACGCTGTGTGTGTGGGAATGCACTTGCTTTCAGTATTAAACAGAACCGTTGTCAGTTTTTATTTATTAATGCAACATCCCACAGTATTTAAGGGATTTTCGATCACAGTCATTCATATTTCTTGCCTGACCACATTTCTTCCATGAAGTTTACAGTTCAACACTATCCCACCAGCTTTTCCTTAAGTTCTTTTAAATGTGTAGGTAGGAATGTGGTGGTTTGAAATGTTTTGGACAATTCTTAACCCAGTTGCAGTAATTTTTAGCAGTCAACTTAATTGTGTTCTTTGCTTAATGCAGGTTAACAATTTTCCCTTCTGAAACATGGTAACTATCCAGCTACTCTGGCGACTGCTCTCTCTACAGTCAGGCCTGTGGTGTCCAAAGCATATTCCCTGAGCTCTCTTTTAACAGCTCATTTATGAAATTGTTACTTAGAGCACATTCATACTCATACACACATGGACAAAATTGTTGGTACCCTTCGGTCAATGAAAGAAAAACTCACAATGGTCACAGGAAAAACTTTAATCTGATAAAAGTAATAATAAATAAAAATTCTATGAATGTTAACCAATGAAAACCAGACATTGCTTTTCAACCATCCTTCAACGGAATTATTTAAAAAAATAAACTCATGAAACAGGCCTAGACAAAAATTATGGTACCCCTAACTTAATAGTTTGTTGTACAACCTTTTGAGGCAATCACTGCAATCAAACGATTCCTCTCTCAAACTGTCAATGAGACTTCTGCAGCTCTCAGCAGGTATTTTGGCCCACACCTCATGAGTAAACTGCTCCAGTTGTTTCTAGTTTGAAGGGGGCCTTTTCCAGACGGCATTGTTTCAGCTCCTTCCAATGATGCTCAATAGGATTGAGGTCAGGGCTCAAAGAAGGCCACTTTAGAATAGTCCAATGTTTTCCTCTTATCCATTCTTGGGTGTTTTTAGCTGTGTTTTGGGTCATTGTCCTGTTGCAAGACCCAGGACCTGCGACTGAGACCGAGCTTTCTGACACTGGCCAGCACATTTCTCTCTAGAATCCCTTGAGAGTCTTGAGATTTCATTGTACCCTGCACAGATTCAAGACACCCTGTGCCAGATGCAGCAAAGCAACCCCAGAACATAACAGAGCCTCCTCCATGTTTCACAGTAGGGACAGTGTTCTCGTCTTGATATGCTTAATTTTTCCGTCTGTGAACATGGAGCTGATGTGCCTTGGCAAAAAGTTCCATTTTTGTCTCATCTGGATAGATAGGACATTGGATAGGACATTCTCCCAGAAGCTTTGTGACTTGTCAACATGTAGTTTGGCATATTCCAGTCTGACTTTTTTATGATTTGTTTTCAACAATGGTGTCCTCCTTGGTCGTCTCCCATGTAGTCCACTTTGACTCAAACATCGACGGAATGTGCCATTTGACACTGATGTTCCTTGAGCATGAAGTTCACCTTGAATCTCTTTAGAAGTCTTTCTGGGCTCTTTTGTTACCATTCGGATTATCTGTCTCTTTGATTTGTCATCAATTTTCCTCCTGCGGCCACGTCCAGGGAGGTTGGCTACAGTCCCATGGATCTTAAATTTCTGAATAATATGTGCAACTGTAGTCACAGGACCATCTAGCTGCTTGGAGATGGTCTTATAGCCTTTACATTTAACATGCTTGTCTATAATTTTCTTCCGAATCTCCTGAGACAACTCTTTTCTTCGCTTCCTCTGGTCTATGTTGAGTGTGGTACTCACCATGTCACCAAACAACACAGTGACTGCCTGGGGCCCTATACAGTGCATCCGGAAAGTATTCACAGCGCATCACTTTTTCCACATTGTTACAGTATGTCACAGCCTTATTCTAAAACGGATTAAACTCATTTTTTTCTTCAGAATTCTACACACAACACCCCATAATGACAACGTGAAAAAAGTTTACTTGAGGTTTTTGCAAATTTATTAAAAAATTAATAAATAATTGAGAAAGCACATGTACATAAATATTCACAGCCTTTGCCATGAAGCTCAAAATTGAACTGTTGTGCTTGAATGATGCAGGGTGGCGATGGTACAGGGTGCTTGGCTCCGCCCATCGTCATGTATATAAATAAATTTTTTGTAGATCAAATATCTACATAAAAACACTTACTGTAAAGAGAGTTAACAGGAATAAATATGACAACCCTTTGCTTATAAAAAAGAATCTCAGGCATATCTTAAATAGTTTTGTAAGATCTTTGGTCATTTTTCCTAAGAATGTGCCACAGTTCTTCTATATACTTTCACATAACACTACAGTTCAGTTACAGCATATATTGATATATGTGGGTGAATAGAATATGTGGATATTTCAGTATTAAGCCTTAACACCAGAGGTCACATGGGCACAGTGCTGCAGTGCAAATAATGTTTCCCCTGACTGTTTTGGCTTTGCTGTATTACTACCTTCGCACCTGCAGAACCGACCCCGGAGTCATCAGGGTGACCGAGGAAGAGAAGAAGAAGGTAAGCATTTTACTAAATCTTACTTGCATCCTTGCAGCAAGCTACATTAATTAATCCACTCATGCAGATAGTGATTTCCTCTCTTGATTTTGAGATTTTTATTTATGTGAAAAAGTCCTGTAACTTTCTGTTGTTTTGGACAAAATTAAAGTTATTTCCTAGCCCATGTTTTATAATAAACATACCGTATTTTAAGTTACATAAATATTTGCTGTCAGTTTTAGTTTTTAGAAGGTCATATTGCAAATCATCGGCCAAAAAAATTGCAATTGGTGCATTCATTTTTATATATATATATATATAATATATATATATATATATTCAGTACTATGCAATTGGTGCATTCATTATACATATACACTAGCGATCAAAATTAGAGAACAATTTATAAACAATTGAACAATTCTGAAATAATGTCATCTTCACTGCTCAACAGTTGAAG
>JAQMYG010000007.1:1870613-1881078 GCA_030014215.1 Clariallabes teugelsi
ACATTTATATTTTTATCAGATAAAAAGAAACACATTTGCTAAATACAATTTCATGCCCTTTTATGTCTGTAGTGTCCATAACTTTTGAAAAAATTAAAATATTTCAATGATCTTAACTGTCGTTCAGATGAAACTTGGCTGATTTATTTTTCACATGAAAAGACATAAACCTGAAAAAGTGTCTAAAATGCAAAATTGTTAAGACATGAATTTGACATGGTTACGGACACTACAGAGTTTTTGCTACAGTATTTAACCCTTTACCAAAAAAAAAAACAATTTAAGCAACAATTTTTTATTATTATTTTGTCGTATGCTTCTAGAAGCTTACACAAATTTTAGTATCAATACTCATAAGAAAACCTGAAATGTTATTTAAATGATTACTGTTTGAAATGAGACAATATAACACTAAAAATGTGCATTTTTGGGGCTCATATAAAATCATTCTCTCCAAAACAGCTAAAGACAGCAACTTGAAATTTTTAGGGAAGCAAAATTGGTCAATTCTATGTTGCATAAACTTCAGAAGTAGCTTCTTTGGTGCACACATTTTCTGTATTATATGTATAACATAAAAAAACTAAATCAGCACCAGTACTGTGTTTTGGTCGTAAGTAAACATCAGTGATTTTTCCCAAATCTCCCTGCTGATGACTGAGATCACCAGAGATCACTAGACTGTTTCAAGAAGCGAACAGCAAGGATGCTTACAATTTTATGCATGAGCTGAAATGAGCAGGTCTGCAGGTGTTCCCATTCAAGTAATTGAACATACTGTACAGTCCTGTGCAAATGAACTCATCAAACCATGTCTTTATAGCCCCAGTTGCTTTGTGAACTGGGGCTCAGTCATGTTGGAACAGAAAAGGGCCTAACTGGTTAACCCCAAACTGTCGCCACAAAGTTGAAAACACAGCTCTGTCCAAGATGTCTCGGTATGCTGAAGCATTAAGATTGTCCTTCACTGGGAATAAAGGACCTGATTGAAACATCCGTATTCAATAATTATAACAGGTTTGGACAAATACCTTTTTTCCATATAGAGTGCACACATGTACACAAATACACACATGCACACACACACACACACACACATGAACACACACACTTTCTTACTTTTATGGGAGATATGTGAAAGTGTTCAAAGAAGCTGAGGCCTGAGGTGTCTGTAATGGAGCTCTCCATCAGCTGTGCTTGCAGTGAATCCAGATCTTTCTCAATCAGTTTACTCTGCGGAGTGAGACAGTGACTGTCAACATTCTGTCAATCAGGACAAGGTCTATGAAAATCTTACACATTCTGTCCCCTCCAATTTCAGTACAATTCAGTTTTTATTTATACAGTGAAAATTGTGGAAAGGAGCTTTAGAGAAATAAAAAAGAGAATCGGAACAGCAAGGCCGACTCTCTCTCTTTTGCAGTAAACATTTGGATTTGAGATCAAAATATGAAGATAAAATGATAAGATCAGAATTTTTATATTTCATTTCCTGATATTTACACTTTGATGTGTTAAACAGCTTGTGATACAGTAGGTAGACAAGCGGTATTCTACTTTTACCGCCGCGGCCTCACGGCGACAGCATTTGTGTGTTTGCTGGCTTTTACCGCTGAGTGGCGCTATACAGTAAAACTACTGTACAGACTGAGGCCTCGGGCATCAGTTCCTTCTCTCCAGGATTAATGAGCCGCAGCTCGTCTAGAGCCGCACGTAGTTGCAGATGAAATCAAGTGAAACATTGTAATTAAACGATTTCATAATCACAGTAGTAACATTACAGTACAAATATAGAATTTAAATTTAATTAAATCTTTTTAGGATCAAATTTAAGCAACATAAACGTTAACACAGTGAGACTTTAGATTTTATCATGTGCAATTAGAAAAGCTAATTAATAAAAGCATGTAGGGTTTTATGTCATCTTATATTTTATGTTCTTTAAATTTGTAGTAGATTTATTAACTGCCAAATCAAAATCCCGAGCCCAAACCTCATTTAAATTAAATGAACAAATATTGTAAGTAAACAACAATAGCCCAAGTTTAGAAAACGTTTATAAATTCTATCCGGGATGAGGCTGCGTTGGGCCGGCGTTGTGCGCAGAGCGCCGGGAGATTTCCTGAAGCTCAAATCTCCGAAAACTACACTTGTGACACAATACCAAAAATATTTCGAACATTTTGCAGGCTGCCGTTTGGAGAAACCAGAGAATAAAGAATAAACCAGTTGTTGGGTCAAAAATAACCCAACCAGGTGTTCATTTTTAAATGACTCACTACATCCCATTTGACCCAACATGAGCAACACAACAATGTGTTTACAGAAACAACACAGCATTTTTAGTGTGTTTTTTTTATGAGTTATTGTAATGTTTTATTCTGAAAGTCTATTTTACCAGTTATTTCTATATTTAAAGTTTGATGTCTTTGAATGTATTTTTTAAAATAACAAAAAAACAGATACAAACAGAGATAGGCTATATAACAGTTCATTCATTGAACTTGATTGTCTGTCTAAACAAATGTCTAAATTTAACCTTTAATGTTTGTTTTTTTGACTCATTACTGTACAATAAATATCAATAGCTCTGGTTCATATTTTTCATTTTTGTTGTATAAAGTATTCAGATGTGGAAATTACCATCACTGTAGTATTTCTTCATTAATTTTTATGACTTAATTGTATTTTAAAACAACGGCGGTGAAAATGTCACTTTGTTCCACCTGGAGGTCATTTCACGAATGACTTTAAAATGCAACTGATTTATTTTGGCCGCTGGTTGTCTAGCTACTGTACAACACCTACTGTACAACACCTACCTGTACGACACCTACCTGTACGACACCTACTGTACGACACATTTAGGGTGAGAAAATGCATCCCTTCTTTGCAATAGCTGCAACACCTGACATCACCAAACTGCTGCACTGAGATGTGTGTAATTCTTTAATATTACACTTGACTAACGATATTAATGAATAAAAAAACTTAAAAAAACAAGATACTCTTCACCCACACCCTAAAACAACTTCCTGGAATTTGTATATCTTTCACTTTCAGAGAATCCCACATAACCCCAGCCAGAGGGACACCAGGAGAAAGAGGAGATTGAGAAGACAATATACAAAATACAAATACAGCCAACCTACTGCTTGCCGTCCCCCACAGCAAAACCCCAAGCATATTTTTTCCTAAAATCACATCCACTGTTTGAAATTAATGCAGAAATATGACGGGTTTTAATCCAGATGGCACAAACATATCAATCAATTGATTCGGAGTACCGGAAATGGTCACTCTCATTAGCATGGTCACTCTCATTAGCATGGTCACTCTCATTAGCATGGTCACTCTCATTAGCATGGTCACTCTATCTGCTTTTTATATCTATCTAAAATGTTCTATATTTTAGAAATAGGCCTTAAAGTCTGCAGTGTTCTCATTAGTATTCTTTAGGACTTTTTTTTCATCTTTTATACTTTCTACCCTTGCCCATCTATCTTGAACTTGTCAGCATGCTTTGCGTCACATATCAGGAGACACATGATAATGCAGTAATCACAGAGGTCTCTCACAGGGAATCCACTCTTCTCAGGCACCTAATTAGCAGACAAGTTTCAGGCCCCTCACTGTTTTAGAACTAACAGTTAGGTGAATAGGGAAATCACATGGCCAGTGTTGCATGATTCTCTACCATCTGGTAGAAGACTGACAACTATAATAAGTGATCCATGATAAAAGAAGATTCATTACCAATGAAACCACTGCCCAGAAAACCCTCCCTGCCCCACCCATTCTGCTTTTGATTACTGGAGGACCCTGAGCATACACACATGGACCCGGCCATGTCCACGCCACGAGTCGGCTTGTGGTCATGAAACCATCCTGGTGTTAGTAGGCTATGCAAGCACCCCGAGGCAATTTCCCTCATGGAACGTCCTCAGCAGTTTGTTCTCCTCTGCAGATATGTAGGTCTGTCCAAAGGCATTTTCACAGACCATGTGAAATGCCCAAAGTAATAAAAGGCCTCTGCTAGTTGTTGCAAGCAGAACAACTTCATATCTCAGTTTGTCACCTCGAGACCCACAGGCTCACTCAACCGTTTCACCAAACCCTTCTAATGTCAACTGGGACCTTCTATGACTTTCTCCTTCTTTCCTAACCAGCCATGAGACACCACATGCCTCAACTGCCTTCACTCCCTTTAAATTGTTTTTCAGGAGGAGATCCAGGGGCTCCTGGACATAGTGAAACAACCTTGTAGGTTAGCAGGTTACAGAAGACAAGTAAAAAGTAGGAAGTTAGTGTTAAGTGCACAGTTCTCCAATGACAATTAAGAGCCAACATAATCTCCAAACCTGCTAACCCTTTATAGAACTCCCCCCCCCAAGTCAGTGGCACTGAAGATGGATTAAAAGAAAAACACAGTAAGTAAACACATATCCACACTCCCCAAGTATCAAGTATAATATTCTACATTCTGACCTTCTGCTTGTCAGCCTGGATGTTGGTGGTGGGAGTGAAGAAAGCAAGGATCTCCCCCAAAAATCCCTGATCCATCTTTAGAGCCATCTCCTGCACTAGTACCATGAAGTACCTAAACACACATGCACAAAACATCTTGTCCTTAATTCATAAAAAAAAAAAAAACTCTAACTTTGGTTCTTCTTTGGTTCAACTCATGTGAACAGGCACTTACTTAAACTGCATGACTTGACTGTGTTCATTAAATCTTGTAATGATGCTGACATCTATAAAGGGCTTTGGCTCTGAAAAAGCATGTAGTTAGTCCCAGCTGATATTCTTAATTATATATACATACATTCCTTAACCAGTGTCTACAAACAACTAGAGACGTGTACCTGAGTCCAGAACAATTGACTTGGGTGGGGGTACAGGATGAAATACTATTGGGAAGATGGCTCCAGTTAGTTGGTTATCCACCTGCAACAAACAGGTAAATTTGTTCCATCAGAAGAAAACAGTTGGAGTGTGTGTATGTATGTCAACGTCAGCCTGTATGTCTTTGTGTAAAAGCTCGCCTGCCCGCCCGCGCACCCGCAAGAAATATGATCACACAAAGACTGAAATATAATTTTTGTATATTTTGCTATCGGTGCTGGTTGCCTAGTTGAGTGTTTTCTGTTGAATGAATGTGACAATGCAGTAATTAATTAAAATGGTGTTTCAGTTGAGCACGTTGAGTAGGACATCTCTCTGCTTGATGCTACAGTATATGCTGTTTAATGATAATTTTTAAATAAAAATCTATTTATTATGCAAATGTTATGCTGTACAATGACCTGCAGCCAGTGAAGCTGGGCCCGGAGGCTCCTTTGGTGGGGCGACTGCTTCAGCTCCACATGGATACCAGCCAGAAAGTTTCTCCGGATGGCACAAGAGTAGGGGTGCCTCATTAACATGGGCATCCTTGTAAAGTCCACCTGAATCATACATACATAAATAAATGAAACACTGTTGTCATACCTATAGAAGGTTTATAGGGGCAGGGCTACTTTCTCACCTCAAGCCCTGTTTCGAGTTTCACCCAGCCTGGTTCTGCCTTGCCACTGATGTGATTCTGGTAGGCCTTCTCCAAAAGACTGATGTTCTTATGGTTAAAAGACTTCCACCGGTTCTTCGGTTTCATTTCCCAAACAACACCCGAACTAAACAGAATGTAAATAAACTAATATAAAGTATACAATGTTGTGATATACAAGTCACTATGTAGACAAATACTTTGTGAAATAGAAGATTGGTAGTTTCATTAATGTGATATGTTTCAGGTGCTACATAACTGCAAACGGCTCCTAAATCTGACAAGATCCCTTTACTAGATTATTGTGGATTATACTCAAAACTATATTTTCTCACCTGGTAATGCCCATGTACGCTATTTCACGTCTATTGTCATTGTTGATGAGGGACAAGCCCAGGTTCTGTATAGAGATGTTGACTTCTTGTTGGAATTGCTCTAACTCTTCAGCCTGGCAAGCTTTGGTTACCACAGCCACGTCTTCAGTAAAAAGCAAGATGCGCTGTCGGCCATCAAGGAATGAGACCCAATGGATCTGAGCAAGACCGTCATATTCAAACTGTCCACACTCATCCTACAGATTGCAACAAAAACAATAACATGAGCATAATGCTCACATGAAATTGTTGCTACTGAATTCCTTGGTACAGTTTACAATAAGGAATAAAGTTTATACTTGTTAATATACAATTTATTTCAATTACAATTACAATATTGTGGAAAAGTTTTTGTTTCATTGGCTTTTCTGTGGGTTCGGAGCAGACAGGCTGGCGTTTGGTCCCTCTGGTATAATGGTGTGTAACTGATCATCAGTGTTAATGTGTTAATGTTTTGGTAGATCAGTGTATTCTAGATTATTTCACATAAGTGAAATATTTCAAGCCTTTTTTTATATTTAATAATTTAAATTTGATGAGTATGCCTTACAGCTCAGGTGCTAAGTACTGTAAGAAAAGGAAGTCATCTCATAAAGCTCTTAAAGTGCCCCAAAGTGCTCTAAAATCTCCTGGCCTTGCTGGTGATCCTTGGTGATTCTTTTTTATCTCTCTCGCCATCCTCCTGGCCAGCACAGGTGTCACTTTTGGCTTCCGACCACGTCCTCTGAGATTTTTCATAGTGCGGAACGTCTTGTATTTTTTTAATAATACTTTGCACTGGAGCCCCTGGAACATTTAGATATGGTCTTATAGCCCTTTCCTGACTTGTGAATAGCCACAATGAGCAGTCGCAGGTCCTCAATGAGCTCCTTTGTCTTAGCCATGACTGTCCACAAACCAACAGCAGAGAGCTTCTGTTTTTCACCTGTTGAGTTGATTAAAACAGCTGTTCCCAATCAATCAAAGTAATTACGATGCTTTAGAACAGCTTGAACTATTTGGAATGGTATAGAACTTTGGGTTTTCCCATAGACTGTGACAGTTTGCAAAGGGTATTAAAATAATTTTGGACATGGCACTTTTTGTACCAAAAAAGACGAGAAGGGGGAGAGGGGAGCTTACTTTAGATTCTCACACACGCACAGACACACACACACACACACACCTACCTAGATTCACACACACACAGCGCCTGCATGCACAAACGGAAAGACTTTTTTAATGAAAAAAAAAAATGTTTTTATGTATACATTTTTTTGGGCTGTGGAACAAAAAAATTCCATTATTTCTTATGGGAAAATTAGATTCGGTTTACGAGTGTTTTTGAATACGAGCCCACTTCTGGAACGAATTATACTCATAATCCAAGGTTCCACTGTAAATATCATGGATATGTCAGTCTTTTAAAACTAATAACGTGAAAGGATATATAAATATACTGCCTTGAGTATTCTTACCTTGACCAGGTTTAGTTCTCCGCTGTGGCCCTGACAGGTCCAGCACAGCTTCCGCACCCCTGCTGGGTTGTCCCACACAAAGAGCTGAACCTGACCTGGTTTTAGCTCACAGGATGCCTCACAGCCACTGTATCAAAAACAAGTCATCGTATATGGACCCAGCCAAAATACCAAAAACATAGAATGCAATTGTACTGTATGTATGTATGTATGTATGTAATGTGTAAAAAGACATTAGAAGAGTTTCATTTATTTTGAGTTTCCATTAAGCTTTGATAGACACAGAGCGGGGTGCTAACCTCTGTCTGAATGTGATGGTGACCCAGGGAGTATGGTTCACCAGCAGAGCAGGAGCTGCTCCATCATAGTAGTCAGTGAAGCTGATGACAGTGGAATGATCTGAGCTGTTTACATCCACTATGATGCCTCCATACTGAAGGGGAAAAACAGGCCTTTTAGTTTATGGGTTTAGGCAGACCTAAACTACTCTCACTATATAAAGCTTTATACAGATATAAAGCTTTATATAGTGAGAGTACAAGTAAAAAAAAAGTAACAAGTATGGTTGTGTATGGTTCTCTATGTTCGATATTTACAGTGCTGTGAAAAAGTTTGCCCTTTCCCGATTTTTGCGGCGTATTTGTAAAAATGTTTTGTTTAAGATCAAACAAATTTTAATATTACACATAAGATAACTGTGATTAATCACATTTTTTAGAAAGCTGAGTTAAATTTCACTTGCCACACCCAAGCTTGATTTCTTGATTCAACAAGTCTGGAGTTAATTATTAGAACATGTTTGACAAAGTGACAAAGCTTTTTTAGAACTTTTAGCATCATACTGTGATCCAAAAGAGTAGATGGGAAACAAAGTAATTGACATGTTTTAATCTGGAAAGGGTTACCAAGACACTTCTAAGCCTTTGGGACTCCAGCAAACCACGGTGAGAGCCATTATACACAAATGGAGAAAACTTGGAACAGTGGTGAGCCTTCCCAGGAGTGGCCCAGTCTATTAAAAGTACTCCAAGAGCACGATGACTCATCCAGAAGCTCATTAAAGAACCCAGAACAACATCTAAAGACCTGCAGGACACGCTTGCCTCAGTTAAGGTTAATGATTTAACAATGAAAAAGAGATGGGGGCAAAAATGGCATCCATCAGAGAGGTCCATCATTCGGTTCTCCCCAAAAACAATTCTGCGCTCTCCCAGAAAATTTTGAAGGAGAATATCAGAGGACAGTGCAGGACAATGATCTGAAACACACCAGCAAGTCCACCTCTGAATGGCTAAAAAAAGAAAATAAAAAATTAAGGTTTTGGAGTGGTCTAGTCAAATTCCGAACTGAAATCCATTTGACATGCTGTGGCATGAAAACCCTCCAATGTGGATACATTTTTAAGAATTGCAAAGAACAGTGGGCCAAAATTCCTCCACAGCAATGTGAAAGACTCATCGTCAGTTATCACAAACGCTTGATTGTTGCCGCCAAAGGGCAAACACTTTCACAGCACTGTATACGTTCAATTACGGGTTACAAAGAAAATGTCAGTAATACGAATGTTAATGCTTAATTGCTAATCAAGTAATTCCTATTAAGTATTTAACTGATTATACTGTATTCATTAATATTGTTTATTTTGCATTAAATTTCTCCGTAGCCACATATCTATTACCTTGAACACCACACAAGGTTGTACTTGCAGTTCACGCAGCACAAATTTTGGACATTATTAATAGCAGCCTTGAAATGAGCAGTATTTCAACAGCCTTATTGTTTTGTTTTGCTTTCTAAATTCTGTTTGTTTACTCTGATTCAGCTTCATAAAGGAATTTGTTGAGATTGTGCTACTATAATTCTATATATATAATGGAAAAGAAAATATTATTACTGCTCAGTTAGTTATTGTTTGTTAACTATAGGTGAAGAAAAATGTGTGAAATGTGTAAACCAGTATGAACCCACAGACACACACCATACAAACACGCTTACCTGCTCCATGCAAAGCAGAGTTCCATTGTCCTGTTTGTTAAAGAAGAAGGATTTGGAGGCCAATTCAGAACCCACTACACGTACACACAGCTTCTCTGTACTGGACTCTGGCCACAGAGGCAAACACTGCAGAAAGTCCACATGTAGACACGCTGAGCTGAGGATCTATTTTCCAACAGCAGACAAAAACACTTGACATGGTGATTAGGTTTAAAAGGTTTTCTCACCTCTGTGGAGGAGATGTAGTGCCACTTGTTGGTGACATTACTGTCGTTCTGCACTTCGCCGACTTCAAGCTCAAAGGAGGATTTATTCACCAAAGTGTAGAAAGGACTGACGGTCACAATCCGTGTCAGGTTAAAGCTGCTTAACTGTATGCTGATTTCCACCTAAAAAAAAAAAGGTAAAAGGTTGAGCCCCACACACACACACTTTTTTTTACACTTCTAGCCCCAAATTCTTACCAGGAAGTCCTTGTTTTTATCTTGGCAACGGACACACCCGTAACTGCCCACTGTATCCAGAGAGAAGCCGTCTGACCAGGAGCTCGTCGACACGCAAAGCTGCAGCTGGGTGACAAAATGTGAAACAAACTCTTGAAACATTGATCTTTCGAACACATTTCTATTTCGATAGTAAACATTTATTTTCCCTTGTTTTATCTTCTTTAACTTCAAATTTTAAATAAAACCTTCTTTCAGCTGCTCCCATCACGGGGTCGCCACAGCAAACCAGCCCATTCTCACACGATATGGCACAGATTTTACACCGGATGCCCTTCCTTACACAACCCTCCTATTTTTATAACCGGGCCTGGGACCGCCCTGTGTGCACTGGCTGGGTAGTGGGACGTGGCAACACCCCAAGACCGTTAGACGTCTGAGTCACATAAGGTAAGCCACAAATTTAAATAACTAAAATAATTTAAATTGACTAACATGACAATTATTCAAACAGCTTTAATGATGTTTGGGCATCGCTAAAACCATTAATACAGGAATCTTGTTGAGAATTGTAAATCAATATTGAATTTATGTTCTTTTTCAGTAAAGTTAAAAGTTAAGCTCAACCAGCTTTCATGTTTGATCACAATC
>JAQMYG010000007.1:1908231-1923028 GCA_030014215.1 Clariallabes teugelsi
GAGGATAGGGTTAGATGGAGGCAGATGATTCGTTGTGGCGACCCCTGAAAGGGAACAGCCGAAAGACAAAGAAGAAGTGTGTATTTTCTTTCCAAAATCAACCCAAACCCTTGTTCAGTACATGATGGAACACTTACATTAAACAAACTGGAATATGGGTAGAGCAATGAGACACTCACTGGCCAAAGAAAAACTCACCACTTTGATTTAAAAAAGCAAATCCTTAGAAGCCTCTGATTAGATCATTAGTGCAGAGAGTAATGTGTTTCAGCTGCTTACAATTATTTGAACCCTAACACATGCAGTGAGCAGTTTATCACATGGGTGTGAAAAAGATGGGACTGAGTTTCAGAAAAGTCAAAATCCTGTCCAGCAAAGACGACTACTAGAGAGGTCGCTGAAACTACTGGAATTGGGTTAAGAACTGTAAGAAACATTATAAACACTGGGAAGGGACGTGCTGAACCGTCAACTTTACTGAAACAAATATCAGAAAAAAACTCAGCGTGATGGGAGAGGACTTACACACTTGGTTTGGTTTTATTGTAGATAATGGCAGTAGAAATCAGAGCAGTAAGAGCATTTACATAAACACACAAACACACACACACACACACAGTTTGACAAGAACTCACATGACTGGGACTAAACAGCTGAGAGTCCATAAGAAAACCACGTGTTAGTGAAAAAAGGCTTCAGTTTGTTAGTGATCATAAATATTGGACTTTGGAGCGATAAGAAAAGGTCATGTGACCTGATGAGTCCCGATTGAGTGTATTCCAGAGTGATGGGCGTGTCAGGGTAAAAAGGTAACAAGTGTTTATGGATTCTTGTGTGTGTGTGTGTGTGTGTGTGTGTGTGTGTGTGTGTGTGTGTGTGTACCTGTCTTCTCAGTTGTGGCTCTACTGACGGGTCTCTTGACGTCTCTTTCTTTAGAAGCTGAGAACTCGGGCATCGCTTTATTCAGGTAGTTAATGGTGGACAACATGGCTTTTGTATGGAGAAGGAAGTCCAGTGAGGAAAACTCCACCTGCAAAGATATAAATCTCTAACATGTAGCACACATCAGGCTGATTCACATCCAATAATTATCTCTATAAATAAAAGAGAGATTGTGTCTGTACATCAGTCAGAACTCGCTTTTTCAGTGATATCTTTATGTTTCATACACTGGAGGAGCTGAAACCAGTCTCACAAAATTTCTGATACTCCAATAAAAATGTTATGTGCAGTCAGATAACAGTGCAGTTATGAACAGTCGTGTGCCGGATGTAATAATCTACTTTATACATGGACTTAAACAAGGCGTAAGATACTCGACCTTACAGAATGTGATTTCTTTGTATTAATAAGTTAGACAGAGAGTTCTGCTGGACAGACAGACAGACAGACAGACAGACAGACAGACAGACATGTACGTGGGCTTCAACCTCAAATAATAATAATAATAATAATAATAATAATAATATCACTGATTACATTAAAGATCAGCAGATTATTATTAGATTTAACCTTTTAACTATTTTTACAAACTCTTCAACAACAGGTACTTACACTAGTGTATATATTAAAGTAAAATTTTAGATCATTTAATTTAAGGTTAAAAAACAATTAATTAAAATTGACCATTAAATTACATGTCAAATTCAAATAAGTAAATAGTGACGCTGACGCTGATATAAGCATATATAAACTTCTTCCTGTTCGATTTCTGGCATCATAATTGATATTAATATTTAAACAGTATGACTAAACATCAGCATGTTGGTATCTGTGTGTCACGGTGGAAACACACTGGAATATTAAACAGCATTTTAATAATTTACCCATAAAATGCTGCTTAAAACAGTTTACCTTTAGCACCTGCTCTGTGCTGCCGAAGACGGTTTGGAAACTGGGTCCGTTCACATCGGCCTGCAGGAACACATACACACACACACACACACTCAGTGACATTACACACACCTTACACAACCACATTAACTCCAAGCACGTGCTTTACTGCAGCGACACATCACTTACTTTAATGTACTCAATTTTCAGCAGATCAGATCCATGTTTGTCTGATGAGGTAATCAGGTGAAGGGGCTCATTCTGAGCATCTGAAACACACACACACACACACACACACACACACACAGTGTACATACATTAAAGGGACACTTCAGCCTAAATCTGAATCATAAAGTGTAATATGATGCAGCTGTGCTGCGGTTCTGGTGTGAGATTTCCTGGTTCGACGTCTGGTCGTCTTAACTTTAGCTTTATTCATGAAAATAAGCATTTACTAGTGGAGATTAGCCTGTTATTATACCCAAGCACTGCCCTTTTTATTCACTGCATTGTGCTGTTCTACTCTGTATTTTGTAATAAATTCATATTCAGCAGTCATAAGTTTGATATCAATGTGGAAATTCTTTTTAAAATATATCATATGTTTTTTGGTTATGATTCTATTGTTATATGCGAATGAGGTATGGAAACGGGATCGCGGTGCTCCTGATGGGTAAAAACAGCTTTTTGTTGGTTCAGAAACACGTCGATTCGAACAGTAGTACAACATGAGATTTTAGAAAACAAATTCTCACTTACATGTTAAAATCATGTTTTCTAGGGATATCAGGACACAAGACTGTTCACTCATCATTAACCTGATTCACTCAGACGAGTCGACATCAGTAGAGATTCTCTACGCTTTAATTACGCATTGATCATGAATTTTAAAACACAGACACAAAGTCATACAGTGTCATACAGGAGAGTAGTACAGTATATACCATGGCAAATAATATATGAGAGAGAGAGTGTGTGTGTGTGTGTGTGTGTGTGTGTATATATACACTGATACTCTACCCCTAATCCCACAGTAATCAAGACAGACTTTGTGCAGGTAGGACTTGACTGTGAGGTCGTAAGTCCTCATCTTGCCCTCACAACCCAACTGAGACACGTTTAAAGCCAGGACCGCGCCTGCCCGAGCATCCTGAGACGTGAGCTCCAACAGCACCTAAACACACACACACACACACACACACACACACACACACACACACACACACACACACACACACACAGAGAATACAGGCTTATTCATAAAATATGTGAAAAAGTGTTACATAATATTGTTTTAAAATAAAAAAGATTTATGTTTTGAGAAATAAGAGAAATATAAAACAATAAAAACTTTACTGATTTGATTTCGAATGTGAAATAGAGATCCGTCAGGTCTTCCAAGACTAATCTCTGGGCGTCCTCATTACCTTGCCTTTCAGCACTGTCCTCATCAGAATCTGAACACACACACACACACACACACACACACACACACACACACACACACACACAGCTTTAAAGCTTGACTTTCTGGCAGTAATCAGATTGACCTGAGAGTTGGTGTCTCACCTGATATGATGGAATACGGTAGCGCTGACGGATCAACACTCCGCACTCGTGGCCTCGTATCTGCTAATGATAGCGACCTGACCTGCACAAACAAATACCAGAGAGTGTTAAAAAAAATAAGAATGTTGTTATATATTATACGAGTCCCTTCTGTGCAACATGCTGCAGTTCAAAAACTTCATAATGAGCGAACCAGAAAAACCACCTGATTAGTTCTGGGGAAAGTAAGTGTTACATTTGTACTGAATACACTGTACACTGTAATACACTGTAACTCCGAAAGATACCGACTGTGATTAACTCAGTGGGACAGCAGAGGCTTCACAACCTGAACACTGGAATGCATGTGAACGAGGAAGCTTGTGGAATTTGTCTCTGATTACCTACAGAACATCGTACTCACATTCTGGGTGACAAACTTCACAGTCTGTATTGCAAAGGAAAACTTATAATAACCCAGGCTTACTGTAATGTACTTATAGCGCCTGGGTTTTGATGGACAACAAGACAGACTTGAAAAAACACAAACTATACCGTTAATATACAGACAGATCCATAAAAGAATCACTATCACACTGAATTTAAAATCAAACACTCAAGATGTGGGCAAAGTCAACACGTTCATCTTTAATTCACGGGGTTTGATAAAAGTGTGGCATTAACTATACAGGAATTATAGCCATTTTCATTCACTCCCCCCTTTTTGGTGGCTCATAAATAATGGAACAAATGGTTGGCAGGCTGCTGCATGGCCGGGTGTGGTCTGTTTCCAGTTTTCCGCAAATGTTACATTCACTCTTGGTATCTGTTCACTCAAACTCTCAACATGAGGTCCAAAGAACTGTCTCTACGAGTGAAACACAGCAAAAGGCCTGGAAGACCACGGAGGACAATTGAAGTGGAAGATAACAGAATTCTGTCCATGGTGAAGAAGAACTGTCTCACGACATCTAGCCAAGTCAGGAACACAGTGGAAAGACGGCTCTATAAAGTAAATACAGAAGCTTCACAACAAGGTGCAAACCTCTGGTAATGCTCAAGAGCAGGAGGGCAAGATTAGACGTTGCCAGAAAATTTGCCAAATTCTTCATACTGATGAAGTCAAAATTAAATCTGTCCTAAAATCTGCACCCCATAACACTGTCTCCACCAGGTCTGACAGATGATGTGGTGTTTTGGATCATGAGTGTGTACTGTATGGGTGGCAGTAGAACTGGGTTACTGTAGTTACTGATGATCTGACTTCTGATAAATGTAGCAGGATGAATTTTAAAGTGTACAGCCCTATAACCACTCAGACAAATGCTGCCAAACTGATAGGAGGCCACTTTATACTGCAGATAGATAATGATCCAAAACATACAATAAAAGCTACTCAAGAGCTCCTCAAGACAAATGAATGGGATATTTTTACTGGTCAAGTCATTAATCGGATCTCAGCCCTGAAGGCAGCTGCAGTAAAGTCCTGGCAAAGCATTCTTGAGGGAGAAAACCCATAGGTCATGGGGTCCAGACTCCAGGCAGTCACTGTCTGAAAAAGGACTCAAATGAGGGGGGGAGGAGGGGGGGGTCAATGAGTAAGTCTTTATTAAACATGTCATTTCTGATAGGATAAAGTGACTATCATAGTGAAAAGGAACTGATATTTGATTTTCTTGTTATCTTAAAAAACACAGTTAACTGATCTAAGTTACTTTCTGTTATAGAAAACCGAAATGATTTGTTCTTACTGGGCCAAAAACTTCTGCAGTGGTTAAACCAGCTGCTCTTCCTGAAAGCCCAGGGAGTCTACAGACATATGTAAAGTCTAGGGGCAGCGCTTTTAGACACCTAGCGGTTATAGAGCCGAAAGCAGAAAACAAGTGCCTGCAAACTCCTTCTCGAACAAGATGATTTAACTTTCTATAAAAAGACAGACTTCAGAACAGTGTTCAGAACGTGACTATCCTCTCCAGTGTCCAATCAAAAAGTAGCTGGTGAAAACTGACCTTCCAGTGTGAGTGTCAGTGCCAGTTAGAGGAAGTCTTTAAGGTTTTTTTTCTGAATACAGACCGACCCAAGTCATTTTGTCAACTGCTTAAAATGTGTGTGTGTGTGTGTGTGTGTGTGTGTGTGTGTGTGTGTGTGTGTGTGTGCGCGTCAGTGTGTGTGTGTGTGTATCCTGTGACCTTCTCGGCAGGACTGGAGGGTGGTGTGGAAGACACATAGGGTAAGGGAATACTGTCCACCAGCTCTACAACCCCTTGTATCATCACATCTGAAATCTTCACGTGCAGTAAAGGCAGCTCTCCTGTGACCTTAAATCTACAAAATAGCACACGTCTGTATTAGAGAGAAACAGAGATAACAGCAAAAGTGTGTGTTTGTGTGTCTAAGTGTGAGAATAAACCTAGGCATGCGTGTGTCTTTCTCCACCATACACTTGGCCAGTTCCAGAGTGAAGTCCATGGGCTGCAGAATGTGCTGATCAGATGAACCCTGCATACGAGCACTTTTCCACTCTTCACCTGAGAGAAGCAGAACACACACACACTTCAATAATGCAGAACAGACTAAATATGTTAAAAAAGGTTGAAAGTGAGAAACGCAGAACATTCTAAAGTCAATTTGTTTATCGTCTCCCCCTAAATTAGACGACTGACCTAAAAGAGAACAGCACAGGAGTAACCTACTGAATAAAAACAAGCTGAGAATTGTTTGTAAAGTGCCGTTTTCTTGACACTGAATGGGTGAATTCATGTGAATACACTCTCACTCACTCACGCTCACTCATCGTCTATACCGCATTGTCCTGTGTACAGGGTCGCGAGGGGCCTGGAGCCTATCCCAGGAGACCTAGAGAACGAGGCGGGGTACACTCTGGACAGTGTGCCAATCCATCACTGGGCACGCACACACACACACACACACGCATACACACACGCACACACACACACATACACACACGCACACACACACACATACACACACGCACACACACACACACTACGGGCAATTCAGGAACTCCAGTTAACCTAATCTGTATGTTTTTGGACATTTGGAATTCACAAAAATCTAGTTAAGTTAGTTAAAATTACAGGTAAAGACACACTAATCTAAACTTCAGTTGATGAAATTCAATTTAGCAATAATTGCAGGAGTCACTTAAATTTCACATTTAAATTATATTGTCAAGTTTAAACTGATCGCACTAACTCTCCTACACATGAACGGGTTCCATTTCGAGAGTTTGTTCGTAAGTCCAATTCGTTCATAAGTTCAACAAACACTGTCTAGGCCCTGGGATACGAACACAATCAGCTATACACAGTATAAAACTAACATGTTCCATGATCTTGTCCTTGTTGGCAGATGGTGGAACAATTCATATTAAAATAACGAGCGACGTCGGTCATCTTTCCACCTCGCTCCATTCTCTCCATTATTTTCACTTTTGTCTTAATTGTCATTGCTTGCCACTTCTATGCAAACTATGCAACTACATCAGTGACTCACACCACAGATCACTGCGTTATATACCTGATTTGCTGTAGAGAACCTGCACACTGCGTAACTCCAGTGAGAATCTCTCATACGCTCTGTCCATGATCTCTTCTAGGGATGAAAAGCTAGCGGACACCTGATCAGGACTGCTCTGGTAGATGCTGTTCAGCTAGGATACACACCAATGAACATGCATAAACACACCGCATTGAAGAGCAGAAGCTTTACAGCAGAGCGTGTGCTTTTGTTAGACACTCACTTGCAGGTTACCAAAGTCTACGATGATGAGGTCGGCCTTGCTGTGGTAGAAACCCGACTTGGGCAGCAGCAGGTAGGACGGCTTCAGGTCGATCTTCAGATCCAGAACCTTCCGCGTCTCGATAATGTGAGACAAACCTACAACAGTGCATGACAGGGAGACGAACGGTGTAATGAGTGGTGTGATTGCTGGGTGAAGCGCATACTTGATTTATATTCTCGTTCTGATCTGCAGAATTATCACGTGTCAGGAGAGGAGGGAACACGTACCACTGGCTGTCTTCTCCTTTATCTCCTCGAGTTTGCTAAGTGTGGCTGAGGTGATCACTTCCAGGTCCACACCCTTGGCCGTCTTAAAGAACTCTACTAAGCTGTTAATAGTCAGCTAGTAAAAAATACAAAATAACAGCGTATTTTAGTTTATATACATGTAATACATCCACAACTGAGACGATGGGACGTTTACAAAGAGGGTGTCGAAACAATGTCAAGTGTCTGTAACCAAACCGAAAAGCAGTTCAGGAAACAAAACAAAAAATAACAATGTGTGCGGCTTTTTTTCCGACCAGGCAGCACACGATCTCGCGAGTCCTTCTACACACAGTTCCATGTTCCATCAATCTGCCGTCCATGACACTGAATAAAGGAGGCTGTTTTTATTCGCAAACTCGACCAGATTATTTTGATCTGTCCTTGTACGGTACTTCAGGCCTGACACTCCCTCGAGTGTGTAAACACTACAGAGTCTGTAATACTGTTAATACTGTCTGTAATACTCCAAGAAAGTCAAGAAACAATTTGGGACGCGACCTACAACAATGCTGCTGAAAAATGCCTACAGAAGATTGCTGAACTCTCTATTAAAAATGATTTGATCAGATTCTATCAGGCGGCACGGTGTCGTAGTTGGACTACGGTACAGAAGGTCCCAGGTTCAAACCCCACCACTACCAAGTTGCCCCTGTTTGGGCCCTTGAGCAAAGCTCTTAACAAACCTCCCCAACAGTGTTTGACTGATGGTACTTAGTTATTAACGCGGTTGCTCAGTGTGAGGATCCATCCAATGACGGGAACTAAAAATAACTTTTGTAAGTTGCTCTGGATGAGATCGTCAGCCTAAATGTAAATGAAATCCACACCAAAACCATCAGCTGTAAAAAGTGAACGTGTGTGTATTTTGCTCACTGCATCATAGATGAGCTCCACAGGCTGAGAGTGGACGTGGAGCAGCTGATCCACTGCAGTGTTCTCTGGGTTCAGCTCAAACAGCACACTCAGCAGACACGAGTCCTCGTTTCTCACCGATGCTATGAGAGATGGTGTAACGCCTTGCTGCTGCAGCCCGGTCACGTACCAGTGTTCAAGACTGGTCTCCACTCTGAACACACACACACACACACACACAAAGCATATGACGTGTATAGCTCCTGTACGTGTTGACTGAGAGTAACCTGACCTACAGCACATTACTGTAAATAAAGGATTTGAGTCTCTGAGCGGTGTGAGGGAGGTGAGCTCACTTTATAGCCTGAGCTCCGGGTCTCTGGGAGATGGTGGTGCTGAGGCCAATCATCTGCACTTTAAGAATCTCTGGAACGTTCGCTTCCTCTCGCACCGTAACTGACGTCTGTAGGAGCTTGAAGTTAACGATCACTGCTACGTACTTCACACACACACACACACACACACACACACACACACACACACACACACACACACACACACAAAATGGAGGCTAATTGAAAATCAAATCAAAAAGCCTTTCAAATTTTTTAAAAATCTCCTGCAGTAAACGTCTACACAGTGTACAAACGGCTCACTGATGTTTAACCCACAGATGCTGGAGTGTATCGTAAACCCAGTAAACATCTGTTTGTTAAGTATGAAGTCAGCTAAAATGCAGTGCTGTGCTTCCACATGTTAACTTTGTGCTTCGTGATCGCTCGGTTTGTGAGCAGAACTGAACTGGATGAAGAACTCCACATCTGGCAGTCACTTCAACAAACAGCTGCTTTAATCAGAAACACAGGCTGATTAATAAACGATGTTTAGTTTTGGGAACCTACATGAGTGTATAATCAGACACACTGAATGGTGAATCTACAGGAACGGTTCCATCTGGGATCGTTAATACACATCCCGAGGCTGTGTTTATGAACTGACCTCATAATAATTCAGCTACCGCTTTTCGACAGGGTTTATTAACTTTCATTAGTTTACTATTCTATTTCTATTCATCATCTCAGTCCAGTATATCTTTCTAGTGCACACTTGTTTGTAATGTCCTGCTCTAACACACCAGCCTGGAGCTGATAAACACCCAGATCCCTGTAAAGCTTTATATGATCTTAGTCTACTGTTAAATCACTTATAAAATCAATCTGAACTGAATGGCGGTACAGCGCTACTGAACGGGGGTACAGCGGTACTGAACGGCGGTACAGCGCTACTGAACGGGGGTACAGCGCTACTGAACGGGGGTACAGCGCTACTGAACGGCGGTACAGCGCTACTGAACGGGGGTACAGCGGTACTGAACGGCGGTACAGCGGTACTGAACGGCGGTACAGCGGTACTGAACGGCGGTACAGCGGTACTGAACGGCGGTACGGCGGTACTGAACGGCGGTACGGCGGTACCTCGGCATACGAAGATGTCTTATGAAATCTTCGCCTTAAGAACTAAAAGTTTTCAAGAAAATTGCCTGGAGCAAAACTTGTTTGCGTCAGTGGAAAGCCAAGTGAAGTAGAGACACAGCACTATGGGTCCCTAAGATTGTTAGTGAGGACGTTAGCTAGTTTTTTTTAAGCAGCCGGTGCCAAGAGAAATCATAAATTAAGAAGTAAAAAAGGTGTAAAAATGAGGTTTAATGCCTATTTATTTCATATTTTACTTCATTTAAATGTCTTTTCTAAATGTTTTGATTGTTTTTATATGCAAGTATATGATTATAGTGTTGGAAATTGTTAATATTAGTAACATTTTTGGGAGACTAGATTATCAGATTATCTGCATTTACATTATTTCCTATGGGACAATGCGTTTCACAATACAAAACTTCACCTTAAGAAACAGATTAAATTCGTAAGCTGAGGTCCCGCTGTATTTGACTATACAGTACTATATATGACTGAATGTGCAGATGTCTGATACACACGTTTTTGGGTAAGGCCAGGTTGGGAGAATTCTCACTGTAGCCAATGGCTGTGTATAACTTGGTCTTCTCTTCAGGGGTCATGACAGCATCAATACCTTTTTAGAGAAACACATGCAAAAATACACACACACACACACACACACACACACACACACACACACACACACAGATTTCTTAACATTTCAGATTATACACACACTAGACTATTACCAGCACTAGAGAATTCATATTCATCAGCAATATGAGAATAAAGTCTAAAGTAAATCACCCACTTTCTGTCTCTTTGTCCTCCTCTTCCTGGTCTTTCTTTTTTCTTTCTTTTTTTCCAAAGAAGCCACTGAAGAATCCCCCTCCTCCATGGGTTTGCTTTGCTTTTTTGGCGTCAGTAAGCTTCTGACCGGACCGAACCACCTGAGAGAGATCAGCAAAGGCACAGAAATATCACATGTAAGAGCCGAGAACATCAAAAACACAGAAGAATTACAGTAATACTGCAATGATGTAATATTTTCATCATACCTCCATTTGCGCTTGCTGTCTGGCCAACGTAATATTGAAAACATCTAAAACATTCTCCAGTTCCTAAAGTGTAAATAAGTCAATGTAATAAGACATACTGTACATCTATTTAATAGAACGTTGGATATAAACCTCAGGCAGATGTTTTTAGTACCAGGATCTGTTTTTCGGGGTCTTCCTTGAGTTTGCCGTGAGTCAGTTTAGTTTTGTATGCCATCTTGTAGGCTTTAAGTCTCTGTCTGTGCCCTCTGATATGAGTCCAGCTCCACATCTGGTTAAAGCGCCTGATGTGCACCTCCAGCACGCTGTTGATGCCGTACATCCACCTGACCAGCAACGACAGAATCTTTCAAACTAATGAAATTATAACAATGCAGTTTATTTCACTGAATAAACACTAGGTCACTTATTAGCCGTCAGCATCCTGAGTGTGTAGTACTCACCACTGCCTGGCATGTTTGTGTACAGGGACGTCGGGTCTGAACTTCCTGTAGGGAGCATTTTTCACCATGCAGTCTACTGACTCCAGCAGCTCCACTACAGACAGGTACTGCAAGATAAGTATTCCATTGTCCTTTATTACACAGATATTATCCACTGCATGGCATAACATGTATAATTATGCATTGTGTGCATATGCTAGTATGTTTATTGTTTTTAAGTTCTTAATATACACCGATTAGCCACAACATTAGCACCACCTAAAACTGACGCATTAACACTGATCACCAACTACACACCAGCAAACTGGTGACAAGATCACAGGCACCCAAAGCTCACCCCCCATGTCCACAGGGAACAAAGACCAGACTGACCAATCTGATTCCACAGAAAAGCCGATTCAGTCGACCCAATCTGATCGATCCCCAATGGGATGCACTGACAAGCAAATCCAGTCCACAGAGTCTCCACCCACAACTTGTGGTCTTGTGGAGTCATAGGCTGAGGGGTCAGAGCTGCCCTGGTGGCACGAGGGGAACCTACACAATACTGGACATAATGTTCTGTGTTGTAACGTTATGGCTGATCGCTGTAGCTGTATTAAAGCACTGGACATGGACCAATACCTGTGGCTTGCTAAACTCAATAGCGATGTTCTGCACCTCCAGGTGCAACTTGGCTTTGGGTGATTTCAGTTCAACGTCCGCATTTGGGTTGATGCAGACCTTGGCAGAAGCAAAAATGGGCTTGAAAACTGCGAAGCAAAAAATAATAAGTTAAAATGCTGTAATACCAGTTTATGATTAAAACACACACAGAGAAAAAGAGACAAGAAGAAGTGTGTGAAACCTTTTTGCTTTGGAGTTTTGGGTCATCGTGCTGTTGCATCACACTCTCAAACTTCTACAGAGTTCCAGCTGACGTACAGACATTCTCACATTATCCTGAAGAACTTTTTGATACAATTGGGAATTCATCTTCCCATCTATAGCCCTATTCGGACGGGACTAGTTTTCCAAACAACGTTTGAGTTAGAATTTTTTTCAGACGACGTTGGTCATTCCATGTCTGCATTCGGACGGGACTAACATCTCCGTGTTTATTACAGAGGTAGGAGTGTCTGTGTTTTACATGTGGGTGTTGCACAAGACCTGTAAAACTAGTCCCGTCCGAATCGGGCTTAAGACTGCAAGCTGAGTGACACACGCACACTGAGACTGAGAAGGGAAAAAACTAATTCTGCAGCGTGTGACGGAGGGAATAACCACTGGCTCACTAAACATTTTGCTCGTCTTGCGGAACACTCGCAATCCGAGGTTCCTCTGTGTACGTGTTGTTTGTACCGTGTATTCAGTTGTGTATAAATGATCATTTACAGACATTCGTTTTTTCCAGCATAAGAGGTTTATAACACCAACCATTTGTTTATCTCTTTACTTTCAAATCATTTAATAAGACAACGACAAATTCTATCCTAATAGCTTTCATTCAGATATTAATAAACACGTACTGTACTGGTAGCCTTTCAGTTCTGCATCTTTGCTGCTGATTCCTGCTTTAAGTTTCTCCTGCAAAATATCAACAAGCAGAAATGACACCTGATCACATAGAATACAATACAGTATAAATCCAAACTCATTTAAATACACTTATATCAAATAAATCATGAAAGCATATTACACTGCTTAAAGTAAGAACTGAATAAGATTAGAGTTTTAACCCTACACTAAAGGCCAGTGTGCTGATTAACACCAGGAGGTCTGGGAATGAGCAGCGCTGCTCAGGTATTAAATCTCAATCTGCTTAAAGGATGAACAGTTAATACCTGTGTACTAACATACTGAGTCAAGTAAATACATTTATAACCTAAAAACACAGGTAGCATGAGCTTCAGATAAACACCTCCGCAGGAGTGTACGTCATGCTACCTGTAGCTGCGTGTGATGATAATGTAACTCGCTAACACCCTCATGTTTAAACACAACAGAACTTTTATGAAGAACAGGACAGTGAAAGCACTCCTGCAGGAAATAAGTATAGACTCTTTTTATTTTTTTTTTAGCTTTCGGTGTTAGTTAGCTAGCATTGTTAGCTCCATGGGAGTTAGCCAAACAACGATAGACACCGGCTAACGCTAGTTGAAAATGGGCTCATTACAAAGAAAGACTTGGGGTTGTTGAACATGGATAACTTAAGATGAGCCAGTTTTACTTTACTTCATGTTCACAGTGTTATACGAGGGGGTAAAAAGTTTCGAGATTCGAGACCGTTAGTAGTGTAGTGTAGACGTGTAGTTTTGTGATGCCATCAGTTGGCGTGATGAATAAATGAGTCTCGACACTTTTTTATATCACCTTATAGTGAAAGGAGATAGTGTTTAATATCCGTTTCTCTGGATAGGTGCAGTGTAATGTCTCGTCATAAATCAGCAGGATGTCTGATGCTTAACCTCCAGATGTGAACTGGCCCATATCCAGCTTTATCATATAAATAATGAGGTTTGGGAAAACAGACTTCACTGTGTAACGGTGATATGATGCAGGGCTGAGCAACAGAAACACATTCACACTTTAGTCAGGCCGCGGGTCTGAGAGCTGACGGAGCGCCGCCGCCTGTTCTGTCTCTCTCTCTCTGGGTGTGAGGGACGGCACACGACACCCCCCCCGCCCCACAACGCCCCGTGTCAATCACAGCACGACTCTGTGAGCTGATGGATGCAGAAGAGAGTAGGATCACTCTGTCCTCTGTGTGTTAAACTACACAGCACGAGCAGCAGGTCATGTGTCTTAGAGGAAGTGTGTGCCTTTGGCAACAAAAAAAAAACATCTATGTTGATCTCGAACTAATCAGCAAATCTTGACTAATCTCGCCTTAATGCACTTTTAATCTCGTGTCCGTCCCTTCATTATCCTGTCTGTAACTGAAGTCACCCGCTGTAACACTAAACGAAGCATTCTGTCTGATCCCTCAGCAAAACAAGTAACTTATCGAGTGAATAATCCTTGTGCTGAGGCAGAACTCCTGACTAAACACTATGAGAAACTGGTTCTGTCCCAGACAGAATGAGGAGACAGACAGTAAAAGACGAGTCAACTTTAGTAACACAAATATATTACCACTATCTCCTCCCACGGGTCTCTGTAGAAGATAGGACTGTTAACGTTCCAGTAGACACACAGACACTCCAAACGGCCGAGCTGAAAACACACACACACACACACACACACACACACACACACACACACACACACACACCCTTAACATACCGTGGATAAATCATGCACAGTAGATGTAAATGAGTTAAAGAGAGAGCTTCGCTCAGACAGAGTTACGAGTTTACCTTGTAGATTATTTTGACGGCTTCGTTTAAAATACACGTCCTCCAGTTCTCATCTGCTGTCTGTGGGAATCACATCAACACACATAAATCCATGTTAAAAATATGCATGAATGTGTGTGTGCGCGCGTGTGTGTGTGTGTGTGTGTGTGTGTGTGTGTGTGTGTGTGTGTGTGTGTGTGTGTGTGTGTGTGTGTGTG
>JAQMYG010000007.1:1940029-1950211 GCA_030014215.1 Clariallabes teugelsi
CTAGTTACTTTTATCAGAAAGTAACGCTGTAATGTAACTGATTACTTTTTAAAGACAGTAATTTTGTAATGTAATTACAAAAAAAGTAACGTTCTCCAACACTGCCTGTAATCTAGGAATGGGACGAGACATTGGTTAGCAAGCTCAGATGTGTTTGATAAGCGTCCAAGCCAAAGCAGGTTTGTCTCCTTCACTGGAAGGGAAAACGCTCAACTCTTAATGAAGCATGATTTCAGTCGGTCAGTTTTTGACTGCATTGTTTTTTTTAATCACTTTGTTTGTGTTTTTGTTCCAGTTGCCCTTGTTCTTTGCGCTGGTGGTGTATGTTGGCAGCTACAGGTCTATGGCAACAATGGCCAAACCAGCATTCGCTGAGAACGGCACTTTAATGGACGGAGGAATCGATCTCAACATGGAGCAGGGCATGGCGGAGTGAGTACGAAGTGCTCACGTCACTGGAGACGCTCTGTGATAGAATAACTCTGATCAAAATCTCAAAATGTTACAATCATACTTTCACCACTGTTTACTGTTCTAACTGCAGAATGACACATGACACGTGTTTCTAGAGGAGGCGTAATACTATAAGCTAGAGATGTGTGAGGTGTTGTGTGTTAAACCCCTCACTATACCACTGAGGTTATCACATTGAAGCACCACAGGCAGGGTTCCTTAGTGCCACTGAGACCATATTTATCAAGTTTATTAACAGGGTTAAATTGTAGAAAGAATTCATATTCATACAATAAAAACTCATAAGCAAGGAACTAAAAATAGACCCTTTCTTCTTTGTTGACTCTTATATTTGGACTAAACATAAGAGTTTGGTAAGTGATGCTCCCACCACCATGCTTCACAGTGTTCTTGGTGTTGAATGCCTTCCTCTTTCTCTTTTCTTTGTCCATGTGGTTTAGCTTTAACTTTAGTCAAGCTTTTGAAGCAGTGAGATTGGTGTTCCCACAGTTTTGAGTTCATGATATGTCTGTTCCTTGGTGGTTCTTGGGTTGTTCTTGACATTAGACGTTGACGTTTTATCACAACTGTACATCCAAATGTTGGAAAATCTGGTTTCGGGGATATAGTGGCCTCAACAAAAAAAATAATTTTATGTATTTATCGTCTGTTCAAAATGAGAAAAAATGGTAGTTGGTTAAACAATAGTGGCTTTGTTACGGATCACATTCAGTGTTTAGTTAGTTAATCATCCGGTTCCTGTAACAGTGGAAGTTTATCTCAAGTTTCAACTGACAACACACTCGGGATGGGGATCATCAGGGATCTCCCGATACGATATTATCACCATACACAGGAGGAGGCGATTCAATTTGTATTGTGATTCTGTATCATGATATATATATTATATTATATATTATATGATGTATTATAAATATTTTGATTCAATATTATTATTTTTTTCAGGTTTTGCTAGAATTCTAAACAAACTTGGCAAATAATTAGTTCTTACCACTCAGGATGCTGTGCTGTGAATAAGTTTATAGGATTAAATTATAACAGGATTATAGAGAAACACCAAGATCTTAACACTGCAAATGCAAACATATATAAATTAAAAGAATATTTAAAAAACGTGTGCAGATATGTATTGATCCACAAAGAGTTGGGATACACAGTAGCGAATCAATAACCTACTATTGTCTTTTCCATTCAGTGTCCATGACTCTTTTGTGGACATTTTACTGCTTATATACACACACCCTAATAATAAAGTGTTTGTATTTTCCTTTCAGGCACCTTAAGGATGTCATCCTGCTGACGGCTATAGTTCAGGTCCTCAGCACCATCTCATCTTATTTCTGGTACCTCTGGCTTTTGGTAAGATCCAGATTTGGTGGTTCATGGTTTCACTTGAAGCTTGGAATAATGTCCCTCTCCTCACTGACTCTTCTCGTTATCTCTTTACTCAGGCACCTGCTCGAGCTGCACAGTTACTCTGGGTGAACTTTCTAGGTCCTTGGTTTTCTGCTGAGTCTTCAGCGCCTGCAGAGGAGGTTAATGAAAAGAAACAGAAACGACAGGAAAGACGACAGATGAAGCGATTCTAATTCATTTGCTGCATTTTATTTTTATCCTCACTGTAGAAATAAAGTAACATTCATTTGTTATGCGAGAGAAGTTTCTTACTGCTCTTCATTATTTTGTGCTTTGTCTTTTTCTCATTTTCTTTGTTTCTTATTTCTACCACTCTGCAGTCTGATGCTGAGAAGTCACCAAAGTTAACAGAGAAATATGTGTGTGTTTAGCTAAGACATGAGCTGTTGACTGCAGGGACGTGTGTAGGCTGTGACCCTCCGTCTCTCAGGCTCAGCGTTTGTACATGGTTTCCCAGGGGGAGGAGTCTGATGATGATGATTATCATTCATCATTAATCACCTCATATGAGGGCATTAACTTTATCATAAAATTGTAATCTTATTCAAGCAATGGTGATGTCAGGAATATTGATTTTATTTGTGAGGTGACTGGATTCATGAAAATGCTGTGTGTCTGAGGAAACAGTCTTAAGTTAGCACCTTTAGTTTATATTTACACGTACTGCTGGAGAAATAAAGTTTTATAAAGAAATCTATAATATTGTATTGCCACATCAGTGACTCAAGTGAAAAGTGCACACTGGTGACCCCTGGCAGGAGACGCAGGACTGTAAGCACCCTTTTTATTTTTTCTTATTATTGAAACAAACAATGGGCCAGCGATGAGAAAATAAAAAAATACTGCTGTATGTTCTTCCTTTTTTTTTTTCTACAAATACTCATATCTAAGTTTACTGACATTTATTCCTCCTCAGTTATGGTAATTATATGACTAACTCTACCCATAGTTTAGCAAGTTGCTTCTGTGTGGACGGTCATTTTGCTATTCCTTTGTAAAGAATGTTGTAATGTCAGTATACTTTAGATAAAAAAAGACTTAATTTATGCACAGATGCATGCTTCAAACAATAACGCTATCCTACTTTGATTTGCAAAAAAGAAATAATAATTAAGCATGATTTGGTGACAATGCTGTGTGATGTACACCTTCGCCTGTACACTGTGGTCTGTGTTGTATATACTGTATGAAGGGTGACTCAGCCACAGCCAATGATCAGCACCTTCCCTGTGGGGTCATAATGTGGGGTGTTTGTTTCTGCCTCAGAAACCTGAGTGAAAATTATGCCGCAGAAGTGTAGACACGAGCTCTGGAGAAATAAAGCTTGTAGGCATTTTGTGATAAAGGACCTGTTTTTCTGAGAAAATGAAATAATTACAACAGATACATGAAATATTCCATCCAGAGTGTAATGTGAAAAGGATTGAAATAAAATGCACTAAGCTTGACATGAATGCATGTTACTGTCATTCACTAAGGCCTGTATTTTTCATTATTTAACCACATAGAATCAGGTCCATAAGTAATTGGACACTGAGAAAGTTTTCATATTTTTTTTTTGCCTAGGTACTCCAAATTATGGAAGCAAATTGGTATCATAATACAATTGGAATATCAGCCTTCGAAGAACACAATTTTTTTTTATTTAATCACTGTTTAATCATTAGTTTTGACATGTAAATACTATTGAATTTATTAAACTGAAATATTTGATTTTAAAAAGCAATATCTTTCAATTTATGTGCAAAGTCTTGATTTCAACATATGAATATTAAACAAATCTATTTTGAAATCAAGACTATATGAAAATATATTTTTACAGTTTGAATCAGACTATTGAGAATTCAGTGGACATAAATAGAAAGATGTTGCTTTTCAAAGTCAAATATTTCAGCTAAATGAATTCATTAGTGTTTACATTTTTTTTTTTTTTAAACTAATGATTCAACAGTGATTACATTTCAAAATGTCTTTTTCAAGTGCTGATTTCATTCAAATTATTCCATCTAGGAACCTCTGCAGTCCATCTAGGGGCTGTGGAGGCCAATTTGGGAACTCCATCTTGTATAATCTGCATGTCTTTGGACTGTGGGAGGAATCCCACCCAGCACTGGGAGAACAGACAAACTCCATGCACTCAGACCCTGGAGGTGCGATGTTACAGTGCTAACCTCTACACAACTGTGCTGCCCATTTGAATTATTATGATGCCAATTTGCTTCCATATCCACCACAATGGATCTGCTAAGTCACGGTGTGAGTGAAGGGAGAAGTTACAGCTTTAATTCAGGGCTTCATCAGAAGTATTAATCATTTACTGTCTCTCCCTTAACACAGGCTCAAAGGTAATCAGAGATTATATTTACAGTCATAAATATCTGGATTATTTTTCACACTTGGGATATAAAAGCTGCAGTCAGTGCTGACTATGTGCTGGCCCCAAGCCCCGCCCCCTGACCTCATAAACTCTATAGAGCCGGGGTACTCAATAGGCGGACCCAAATACGGTTAAATCCGGACCGACGCCAAAACAAACATGCTAATTTA
This sequence comes from Clariallabes teugelsi, assembly GCA_030014215.1. Lineage (NCBI taxonomy): Eukaryota > Metazoa > Chordata > Actinopteri > Siluriformes > Clariidae > Clariallabes > Clariallabes teugelsi. The sequence goes on from JAQMYG010000007.1 coordinate 1,944,467, forward strand.
ATCATAATCCAAATGAGTATATATATTTGAGTCTTCTAGTGAAGGATGCGCGCACCCCAGCGGCGCATGATATGAACGCGCGCACCGCCGTCACACAATATTAACGCGCGCACCCCCCGCCCCCCCGTCGCAAAAAATTTACGCGCACCCCCCGCACGCGCGCAATTTTATGGACCTCGGACGGAACAGGAGTTAGGTAAGTGGTAAGTGGACCTGTCAAATTTATATTTGAGTACCCCTATAGTATAGAGAATGAATGAACTTTAGGAAAGTTGTTGCACTCTTTAAAAAAAAAGAAAAATAAATAATAAATGAATAAATAAATAAATCCGGTCATGTGGTTGTGTGCGGCGTAGAAACTTATTACGTCATTAGTCACGTGTTTCTCTCGGCACGAATCAGGCACAACTACAGTGTTTCATAGCAACAAACACCGCGCGCGTGTATGTGTGTGAGACATTTTTAGAGGAGTGCGACGGAGGAAAGTGTTCGGCGGCTTTGTGACTCGGGTCTCCTGACAGCGACCGGAAGTGGTGCTCTGTAACTTCCGCTCCAGCTCTCAGGACTCACTCAGCTGATTCGGCCGCGCGCGCGAGCGTGTGTGCGTGAGTGTGTATGAGGAGCCAATCAGGAGCGGCGATCTTCGGTAAGAGTTAGGTTTCTACAAACACAACCGGACAGTGAGTGTGTGTGTGTGTGTGGAAGAGAGGAAGAAGAAGAAGAAGAAGAAGCCGTGTGAGATGTGACTGTACTGGAGCAGGTGTAGAGCTGAGGGTAAAACACACAGCACCGTACACACACACACACACACACACACCGTCACCAGTCTAACCAAGTGTGTGTGTGTGTGCGTGCGCGCGCGCGTGTAAGAACCTATATTGTGGAACATTAGACACTGTAGAGTTTGCCTTCTTGTCTCTACTTGTCTATTAACTAGCTGTGTGATAACTAGCTGTGTGATAACTAGCTGTGTGATAACTAACTGTCTATTAACTAGCTGTGTGATAACTAGCCGTCTATTAAATTGCAAAATCCATAAGTGATATAAAATGAGACCAGAGTAACTTGATCTTTCCCCCCAGTGTTAGTAAGTGAAATTGTTGCGTTATTGTGACACGTTAAGATCATTTCTAGTCCTGCCACTTTAATCCGCCTGTCTGTCTGATAACCACCAAATGATTGACTCTTTCTGAAGATGTAATTAAACCAGCAGGTAAAGGTGTGAGAGCCGTTTCCTGGAGATCAGATCATGTCTTTAAGGAAGAAGTGACCCGACAGCTCGTGTGTTCCCACAAAATGATCTCCAGCCTATTCTTAGTAGTATTCTTTAACATCAATAGTCTTTATTGATGTTTATGAAAGTCGTTTCTTTCTCATTTCCTTTTGAACCCTTGAAGGCTGTAAAGAACAGTCCTTTACTTTTTGTCCATGGACATGAAATGTCTGTACACCGATTCCTCAACAGGATGAGAGCGTTTTCTAAATCTGTGACTAGATCAGAATCCACCCACTGAAATTCTTTTAAGATTATCAGAGCTTGTGCTAATGCTTAACAATTAGCCTTTATGACCGTCTTTGTTGGAATTATGGTAATGGTGATAAACAGAACAACAACACAGACACCAGTTTTTGTTACAGAAGCTAATAAGTGAAGAAACAAGAGAAGAACGAGCTCGTCCACACTGTCTTTGAAATCCCAAAAATGACTGTTATATTTTGACTACAGCAGCTACATCATGAAGCACACTTTACAGCCGGGGTGAGCCTTTTGGAAATGCGTCTTAGAATGCAGGACATGTTGAAACTACAGCAGCAGAAGACCACTTCAGGATTTCACTCTCTTCATCCAGAAACATGAATCTGAGACCAGATGTTTTTTTTCCAGTCTTCGGCTGCACTGTTTCAATGACCGTGTGCCCGCTGTAGCCTCAGGCTGGTGTTTCTGGCTGACGGGAGTGAAATCCACTCTGGTCTTCTACTGTTATAGCCTGTCCACCTCAAAAGGAGTGCATTCTGATGTTTTTCTGCTCACTGTGAAAGACTGATTATTGAGGATGAATAGAAACATCAAGAGAATCACCGTTTTCTGGAATACTAAAACCCACCTGTCCGACATAACCATGTCACCAAGTCAGAGTCACTGAGGATGCGTTAGATTGTGATTTAATATACAGTGTATATATATATCTATATGTCTGTCTGTATCTTACAGGGAGGCTGCTGCTGTGTTGACAATGGCAACGTCGAGTACCAAGAAAATCTCATGGAAACTGCGTAAGTACTTTTTAAGTGCTTACTTTTGTAAGCTTGTTTAGAATTAAACAGACAATTTTTGTTCAATAATACTATTTCAGGAAGAATTCGTGACGTTGTAAATGCAGTTCTGATCTGAGAAACCTTTTCATTACAGTTCTGACATGGACGTCTCACTCATGCATGATAAGTTTAATATCTACTCATGATGTATATTTCTGCCCTGCTTTTGTAGAAGATGTGGTGGCCCACCCCAGTAACGTGTCTTCCCTGGTGTTGGGTAAAGCATCGAGTCGCCTTCTGGCTACAGGAGGAGAGGACAGCCGGGTCAACATCTGGGCCGTCAACAAGCCGAACTGCATCATGGTAGAACCCCATCAGCTTCCTATGTGTTTGAGACAGCAAATTCTAAAGGATGGTTCAGTTAACTTTTTATTTTTTACACTTCCTGATCTAATGTTGTTGTGTGTTTTTGTGTAGAGTTTGACGGGCCACACGAGCCCTGTGGAGTGTGTCCAGTTCAGTACCTCAGAGGAGCAGGTGGTAGCAGGGTCTCAGTCAGGCTCTCTGCGTATCTGGGACCTGGAAGCTGCTAAAAGTGAGTTTTGCAGTGAGCCGTTTGTGTAGAGGCTGAGAGATCAGTTTATGAAATGACTAGACGTGCCCCTGACTTTGTTAGCGTTGTATTTAATTGCACGCTCATAAGTGCATATTAAAAAAATGTACGACTTGTCTGTTGAATTTTGTAATGAGCTAAAGAATTTTACATGTTACCATGAAGTGCGCGGAATGAAGGTGTGAGATCGTGTTCAATAAGTAGATTTTAATTGCACACTCATAAGCGCGTATAAAAAAAAAAAATAAAAAAAAATGCAGCACCATTTAATGATTTTTTTTTTTTTGTAAAGTATGAAATTTTTATGATATAATGGCGTTTTCTTTTTTAAATTTCAAAGTAGTATATCTTCTCTCATCCCCGTGGGCCGATTGTGATTAAATAAAGCCTGTATGTTACCTCAGGCTCAGCCAAATACACCTGTGAAAATCACATTAAAATTCCTTCAGTAGTTCTCACGTGATGCGTGCACAAACAGAGAGACAGATATTCCTATTCCAAAAAAACATCTTGATGTGTTCTGTTACTCATCTTACATCCTCACGAATTATTATTTCGCAAAAATCTTCAATGTACAGACACGCCCACTTTACAGTTTTATGAAATGTACAGATAAAACCAGCTCATCTGTACTCGCATCCGTGTTGAGCTGAAAGTCACAGAGATCACGTTTTCATCGTCCTGTAGTCTGGTGTGAACATGTACTGTAGATCAGGTCAAGAGTGTGTGTGAGGGTTGGAGAAATGTGTGATTGTAAATGTGCTTTGTTTTGTTTTCAGTATTTCGGACACTGATGGGTCACAAGGCCAACATCTACAGTGTCGACTTTCATCCGTTTGGAGAATACTTGGCATCTGGGTCCATGGATACTAACATTAAGGTGACACAGCGATACACACGCGGTCCTCGGACCTGTAAAGTTTTGTAGAACCTCCAAAATAATAGAAATGTTTGTGTGTTGTACCTTAAACCATAATATTTTTCTTGTAGTTATGGGACGTGAGGAGGAAAGGGTGTGTGTTCAGGTATAAGGTGAGTACATCATTATATTATCACCTAGAGTGTATGTGTGTGTGGGGGGGGGGGGGTGTAATTAAACTTAAAAATCTGGATGAGCAGCTGAGATAGCAGCTCTTGTTATCTCTTCCTTGTTTAAATAATAGTCTGGGAATAGTGTGTATGTTTTTGTTTTTCTACAGAAATATTTTTAAAAAGCACTTAAATGATCATTTCTGCACCAGTGATTATAGTGCTGGAGTGTTTTCTTCTGTTCCTTTAAACCCAGTCTAATCTACACAAATGTACATTCACACACACACTGGGGCTGTGAGAGAACCCATGAGCACTCGGGTCATGAACCGGTCACGTTGAACTTTGTGCTGGTTTGTTTTATTTGACCTCGGGTAGGGGTCAGAGGATCATAAGCAAAGAAAACAAAAATAAATAAATAAGTGTAATAAATATAATTATTGTGTAATTATTTGCCCCCCCCCCCTCCCCAAGGATTAAACGATGCCCATGACTGTAGATAAGGACAGTTCGAGAATGTATTTCCTGAAATTTGCCTCTAATTACCCTGAAGTCAACAACTAATACTTTACTACTAAAACTTGTCATAGGGTTTTTTTTTCTCCCTTTATTTCCCTGGATCGTTTCATATCACGTCACCTTCCTTATGTAAATAAGGTTCCAGTATTAATGGATAGACGTCACTAATCAAACACTCAGTAATTGTCTGATGCACACAGATTGTGGAAGATGTGCTCATGACCTCGTCCGTGTGCCTCTTACAACCAAGTCTGCGTGTTGTAGATGCCTGCGTGTACAATAGGCCTGAACAATCAGTAGTAGTGTAGTAGTGTGGTTGTGATTAAAGTAATACACCTACTTCTGAATCCAGGTTGTTTTTTTCTCTTTCTCTATCAGTATTAAACTGAGTATCTTTGTGCTTTTCACACAGGGTCACACTCAGGCCGTGCGTTGTCTGGCTTTTAGTCCTGATGGAAAGTGGCTCGCTTCGGCCAGTGACGACAGCACCATCAAGGCGAGACCTGCCGCCTGATTTAACTCTAACGCTTTTATTTAACATGCAGGCCTGACCCAGGTCTCATTTACTTGTACTATTATTGTTATTATTATTATTATAATTCTGTAATAAGTATGCTTTTATTTTTCCTCCTGTAGCTTTGGGATTTAACAGCTGGGAAGATGATCACAGAGTTCACGGCACACACATCAGCTGTTTCTGTTGTTCAGTTCCACCCGAACGAGTACCTTCTGGCCTCAGGAAGTGCTGACAGGTAGTGACTGTAACTGGAAACATAAAAGAACGCTGCTCAACACCTTTATCATTAAATATTAACTACTGAATTAAAGAATGGGATGCAGCTGGCATCGTTTCCTCTTCAGGCACAGAACTGCTGACAAAAAGCCCAGTTAATTAGAATCAGAAGGAAATTAACTTCACTTAATTCAACTTTACAAAAATTCAACTTAACCATGTACAGACACAAAAAATGTACCATGAATGATGTGATTTATATCGATGTATGGTGTGTGGAGATCGGGACGTGTATGTTGTTGTAGGTTTAAATACAGGATTCTGAGTAGTGTATCGTTTACATTATGTTGTGTATTTCTTTACTGTGAGGTCACATGTGAGGTTTCTTTACTGTGAGGTCATTAATTCGGCAATCTGTGTTGGTGAAGATTGTAAGCGATTAGAGCTCTGAGGAAACAACCTCAAGCAACGTTTTTATAGTTTGGTAGAGCGAAACCAGACAGTGATGGAGGAGGGCAGTGAAGAAGTGTCAAACTCTCAGGGGTTGTGGTAGGTTGAATCTCCTCAGCTGGTGATGGTAGCGTTGTGAGGGTTC
>JAQMYG010000007.1:1950284-1961147 GCA_030014215.1 Clariallabes teugelsi
GCAGATCAATCCCTGCTATACGTTATCACCCAGATGAGGATGGGTTCCCTGTTGAGTCTGGTTCCTCTCAAGGTTTCCTCCTATTGCCATCTCGGGGAGTTTTAACCTCAGCACCGTCGCCCTCGACTCATTCATCAGGAACAATCTGATCATTATGATTCACATTTCATTCACATTTCCATCATTTTCTTTTGATTGTGTAAAGCTGCTTTGCGACATTGACAATTGTTAAAAGCGCTATACACTACAAATAAAATTTAATTGAGTTGAATTGAAATTGAATCGTCTTCACCACAGGCGCTGCATAAGGAACACTTCAAGATTATTAAAATTTTTTCAGCAGTGTCCATATTTCAGACCCGAAATGAGAGTGAAGATCTGAAACATGAGAGTAGTATCCTGTAGTATTTTTACGAAGGTTTAGTGAAGTCATTTTACTATAGTACTTTTTTACTTTAGTACTTTCAGTAGTATTTTTTTCCTTATTGCTGAGCAGGATTATGGCCCTTCTTTTCATTAAGTTTTAAATGACCTGAATATTAAGAGGTTTATTAATTTGTGTTCCAGACTGAAGTGAATCCTTCTGTACCTCAGGTTCAGTTCCAGCAGCTCTACTCCGTCTCCACCCTTCACAGGACTCGCTGTGGAGGCCAGAGATGCTGTGTTTCCTCACTGATATTTAATTAGTTTAGTGCTAATATTCAGGATGAGAAGGACTTCTGATTAACACTTGTCTAGAGAAAAAGGTGTTTCTGGTGAATCTGTCGATACACTGGACCAGATGAAACACACTGATAAACACAATGTCATTTTACACAAACATAAACACAAACTTTATTGATGGAAACATCATGTCAGCTTTTTGTCAATTTGCAGGGCTTCTGGACATTTTAGATTTTTAACTGAAGGTTTTACATTTTTTTATTTATTTTTTGCAGAACCATAAAGTTATGGGATCTGGAGAAATTCAAGCTGATTGGCTCATCAGAGGGTGAAACATCTGGAAGGTGATTATCTAAATCATGTCACGATTTTCTAATGCATTTAAAGAAAAAACAATGACATAACATCTCTTTCTCTGTCTCTGTATAAGGTGTGTGTTGTTCAGCCCCGATGGTAGCTGTTTATATAGTGGATCAGATGACACTTTGCGTGTGTATGGCTGGGAGCCAGACTGCTGTTTCGATGTGGTGCCTGTAGGCTGGGGCAAAGTGGCAGACTTTGCAATCTGTAACCATCAAATGGTCAGTAACTCTCTCTGATTTATGTCTCTGTAAACATGTTAAAGAGAAGGTTTACACATGTGTGTTGATGGAGATGATGGACACACACACACACACACACACACACACACACACACACACACTGAGTATGTTTAAAATATTTCATGTAAATATTTTAAAATGTGGAAACAGATTATCTGCTAAAGCTCATTCATTCATTCTTTTTCCACCCTGTTTGTCCTGAGTCTCAGTTTTGTAAAGATCACTAAAGAGAAAACATTTTATTGTACAGTTGTCAGTTTATTTTTTACAATTTCCTGTAGGACCACAGAGCCTATTGGGAGACAAGATTGTTTTAAGTGACAAAATAGCTTCACAATTTTACACCAATCAGGTTTGAGATTAGGGGATGAACGATATCTGTCTCCAGAGGTCTTGTACAGTGGACACTATGCATGATGGGTGCATCGCTTCATGCGCTTCCCTTTTTACCTTGACACGCCCATCACTCTGGAATAGGGTCAGTCTGGTCACATGAGCTTTTTCCATCGCTTCAAAGTCCAGTCTTTATGCTCCCTAGCAAAGTGAAGCGTTTTTTTCTCATGAGTCTCACTGACAAGTGGTTTTCTTATGGACACACAGCTGTTTAGTCCCAATCCAGGGAGTTCTCACCACACTGTGTGTATGGAAATGCATTTACTGTCACTATTAAACACAGCTCTAGAATTACTGTCATTTTTATTCTGACGCAATTTCACCAACTATTCCAGGATGTAATACTGTGTTTGGGGCATTACAGTTATTTTAAATCTTCATTTTTTTGCCTAGATGCAAATTATACTAAACTTCCTTTTTAAGTGATTCATAAAAAAAAGTGTGTTTAAATATGCTTAAAAAATAAACTCTCCGTCCCAACTCATTGTTAGATCGGAGTGTCGTGCAGTCAGATGAATGTGAGCTTGTATGTGGTGGATCTGGACCGAGTGAAGAAATCCGGACCTGTCCAAGATCAAATTCCGGGTGCGAAGACACGTGCCACGCCCATTCCTATAGGAGCGTCACTACGGCGTAACTACGAGCGTCCCACCACGTCCTGCAGCAGGCAGAAGTTCGTCTCATTACTCTGTTGTGATTAAAAACATTGTCACATCATAATTATATAGCTTAATGATCATTATATAGCTGTGTAAATTCTTTATTTAAATTAGATTTTAAAATTCTGATGTTAATTACAAGAAAACGAGTAGACATTCACTTGTTAATAGATTTATATAACTTTATTATAACGCTTGTGTATATCCAAAATTGGACGATTTATCCTGTTAACCTTAATTGCAGTGTGTGAAGCTACGTTTCTGTTTGCAGAATGAAGCAGAATGCAGATGCAGACAGATGTGGTGAGGGTGAGAGGCGGAGCCCTAGCAGTGAGGATGAGCGCGATGACGAGAGCAAAGCAGAAATCACAAACCCAGATGATTATAAAGAGATCTTTCAGCCGCACAATGTGATCTGTGAGACATCTCCGTCCTCATGTGTTTTACTTTACACTGTGCATCAGTATCTCTGCTCGTCTCTCTGACTGTCTCTCTCACACTCTCTGGTATTTTCTGTCCAGCTCGAACACCTCCCAAAGTGGGTGAACCCTTCCCTGCACCGCTGGTAGACGGTGAGTCTCTTTGTACTTTATATTGAGGGCTGGTTGTGTGTTTTTACGATGGAGCTCCTAACAGTTAGAAGATGTTGTGTAATTATTTCAGAAGGTTTCCCAGTGAAGCCCCACCTGCCGGAAGACATTGTCACTACGTTGCCTGATCCAGTACGTCCCTGAAGCTTCTCAGACTCGTACAGGAGTGTATTTCACAGCTCTGTGGTGTTACAGAATCTCATTTATATTTGTCCATACAGCTGAAGGATCCCAGTTCGTCCTCCACAGTAGTGACCACAGCTCCGTCGCAGCCCGTTGCCACGGTAACACCCTCAGTCTCAAGGCACGTTGTTACCACGTCCAAGCACAAACCCGGATCAGCCGTTAACCCCTCCGCGCAGATTGAGCCGCTCAACCGTATTTTTGGGGACATTTTACAAGTGAGCAGCACTTTATGTTCCTCAGTGTTTCAAAGTCCGACACATTAAAGTTTTGTAAGTTATTTGTGTGTGTGTGTGTTTGTGTGTGTTTGTGTACATGAGTCTCGACCGAGCGGAAAGCCCAGTGTCACAACAGATGAAGAGGCGTTGGGTCAGATCAGGAAAGGTCACGGCACCATGTGTGTGATGTTGACTAGCAGACACAAAAACCTTGACACGGTGCGGGGATTCTGGGCCGGTGGTGACGTCAAGGTAGGTGTTTAACAAGCCTCATATACACAAGAAAATTTACACCGGCCTGTGATTCGCTCTTAAACACTGCGTCACGTTTCAGAAATCGCTGGATTCCGCCGTGTCCATGAACGATTTGTCCATTGTGGTGGACATCCTCAATATAATCAACCTCAAACCGTAAGCATACACCTACAACCTCGCACTGATGAACTTAATTTCAGAACTCAAACTTAACATTCATTATCTTTAGGTTCATATTATTATCAACTTCAGAATTATTGGCACCCACATTAAAAAATTAAATGATCTAAAAATATAGTGGCTCGTTAGCTGAATCATACGAACAGGTTCACATCAAAATGAGATAAATCCACTGTCGGTTTTGTGAACAGCGGGTTTTCTTTTGTTTTGGTTTTTTTAAACTAATAGAAACTATCTTATGGATGTTTTCTATGAATCACGAGGGTGTTTAAAAGATTTGTGTCACTCAGCAAACCACTCCTATCGATCTTTTAAATGTAACAGAGAGGACTTTGCTGTGATATAAAAAATATAAAAGTCAATGCTGGCGTCCCACTATTTGATGTTCCCCAGGCATTAAAATCTTTACACAACCATCACAGTCTCCAGTATGGTAAAGGGAGGCAGTGCTGGTAAGTGTGTACATCTCCCATTATTTACACTAGACACATCGGCGTTCAGTAATTTTATTTTGTCTTCTCCTCTTATGTGTGATGTGATTAGAGAATATAGAATATGGATTCTGAGATTAATAATTTATTCCTCATTTTCTCTCTAATTTAGTCTTACCCAGTTCCCACCCCTCACTAGGGCACTCGCACATTAATCCTACTACTTCTGGAGGGCTAAAGACTATCACATGTTTCCTCCAAACCACATGACGCCACCGACTGCATCGTTTCAAACTGCTCACTCGCGCACTGTTGGGACGGCGTGACGCAATTTTAATAATGAGTCATTTCTGATTCTCCCGGGCCGTTGCTCCTCTATACGGCCCAAACATGACCCAGTTGGATCTTCTTGGAAGGGGCAGAAAGACTTACATTTTAAACCTTCATCGATTCAGCTGTGACATGATGTCTTTAAGCAGAAACGGCCGTATATGACAACTTGTTTGCCATACCCATTTTTTTTTTCTTTTTATGCCAAAGAAATGCCCTTCGCAGTTAAAACTTATACAACTGCCTAGCATTTGTGGTTATGTTTTTTTCTGATTTAGGATCAGGGTAAAATATAGAACTGTTCATTTGACAGCCATGAAACAAACCCGTTACAGTATGGTAAAAGCCCTCTCACATGGAGCGTGGCTCTGATTTACTCAGGTTTCTCAGGTTACATGAATGTTGGATCTATGACATAGTCTCCGAGTACTTAATGTAAAGAACATAAGAGACATTTTACCCATCTACCAAAGTGCCAATATTTCTGGATTGCTAGTATTACAATATCTACTGTTACTGCTACTAATAGTAATAATAATTAATAAGAGGCAGAATTAACAGATCGGCTGGAATCTGAATACCTTTAGGCCTCTGTGGAAACTCGACACCTGCCTGTCCATCCTGCCTCAGATTGAAGAGCTTCTACAGAGTAAATATGAAAGGTGAGTGTCAGCTTGTACACACAAACACACATATGAAGCCTGTAATGTGTGCACACGTGTGTAAATGTAATACATGTTGGTTAATTTAATGTGTGATCGTATTAATACAATCACATTTCCACAGGAGCTCCGTGCTCTCACTGAAGGAGTCAAAACGCTGCCGCTTGAGCTCGTATTGGTCGAGGCTCATGTTTTACCCTCAGGTTACATTTATCTCTAAAGAGAGAAGTGTTTTTGTTAAAGAGTCTTTAGCTTGATTTGAATTAACAGGTATTTTTTTCCGATCTGATTTTATGTGCCACTTGAGGATTGAGAGAAAATAATGGCCTCACGATGGAAGGATGTTTAATATTTGTGAATACACTCCCGACCCACACGTACCTGTACCTATTCAGCCAATCAGCTCGCTGTTTCTCCCCACTGAACTGTCACCTTCTGGAGGATTTTTGTTCTTCGCACCACTCTGTATATACTCTGTTTTATACATGGTTAAAGTCACTGAGATCACACTTTTCCCCCAATTTAGATTTTTGATGTGAAGATTTTCTGAAACTCTGGTTGACGTAAATGAATGAGTAGCTGTTTCATGATCCTCCCCTTTTCTCTCTTCTAGTTATGTGCAGACTGGATGCATGTCTTTGAAGTTAATTTTGAAGCGCTTTTGGCCACTGATCTCAGATACACTGACTGCGCCCCCTTCTGTCGGAGTGGATATTACACGTGAAGAGAGGTTTGTACCAGTCCAGTGTCACTTTATATATCCATGATTTACTCTACCATACTCTTTAATGTACAAACGTGTGTGTGTGTGTGTGTGTTCCCTGATGTCCAGGCTTCAGAAGTGTAAGGCATGCTATAAGCAGCTGAAGAACCTCAGAAACATAGTGAAGAACCGCGCAGATCAAGTCGGTCGACACGGCAGTACTTTCAGAGAACTGCAGCTACTTCTGGCTCCTCTGGACTTCTAACACACACACACTCTTTATTGTGTAGAATCACACACAGATCAGATTCAGTACACACTCTTACTCTGCAAACACTCTCCCTGATCAGACTGACGAGGAGGCGATGGTGATGTACAGTGTATATTTACTAAACTGCTCATGTTTGTTAGGTCCTTTTTTCTGTATTTACTTTTAAATAAAGAATATGGACTTTTTTTTTTTCCAAAGAAAATACAATAATTATTTTCTAATTTGTAAATAATTGTTTCAGGTGTTTAAAATTAAGTTTTTCATTAGTTTTTTTATTAAGAACATTTCTGGAACAAATGTTATGCATACAAAATGTTATCAAAATCTTTTACAAATAAATAAGCAAGTAAAGCACATTTAGGATGCGATGATTCAAAGGTTTGTCACGTTCGCAGTTATAACAGGGCACGAGCGCGTAGTGAAACGCTGAGCGGTTAGCGCTGAGAGAGTAAACAATATTAGAGCGACATGACTAAGACATGAGAAGAGTAAAGAAAGATGATATTATAAGTAACCTCAGAAGCCAAAGGACTGACTCTAGCCAAAGATTTTCTGATCTCTAGCGATCCGGGGTTGATGATCCTCAGAGTGGAACCTGATGTGGTCTTTTGCTCTTTTAATCAGGTAGAAAATTTGAGGTTCAGTTTTTTGGCCATGCTGAGATGATTTTCTGCTCAGCATGTTTGTTAAGAGTCACTCTATATTATATGTCACTATTCTTCCTAGCAGCTAGTAAACAAAGCAGTTTTTTCCACAGAACTGTCACTCACTCAATGCCCCCCACCCCCACCCTGTTCAGGGCATTGGTGGTCCGGTGGTCCAGTAGGTTTCTCGCTCACCAGTGGACAGTGAGTGCACTCTTTAACACTGAACCTCTGTCTCATGTCTCATTAGTATTTCTTTCCTAACTATTGCTGTATGGTGTTATGATCGACCCGGTAAATCGTACTGTACAATCAGTGTGAAGGTGGAGGTTTAACCCGGGTTCAATTCCCAGCCAACGCTCAAACCCCAGCCTCTGGGTGCAGAGCCAATCCCAATCCTGGATAAAATGCGAATGTTGCATCAGGAAGGGCATATGGAGTAAAACCCTGTGCCAAGTTGCTGTGAGGATCAGATTTGTCCCCTGTGTGGTACTTAACCAGACTGTCTAGTACCAATCCATGTCACGGTTAAAGACCGAGACATCACACAGATCATCTGCAGCTAAAACTCTAACTGAAGCTCTTGACCTGTAGCTGATGCGTTTCTCTATTGTGCTGCTGTCACATGATTGGCTGATTGGATAACTGCATGGATCAGCCGGTGTTCCTAATAAAGTGAGTGCACTCTTGTCTCAAATCTCTGACTCCTGTTTCTTTAGTATTTTATTCCAATATATTAACTTTACTATATCTAACTGTTTCTGGATGTTGTAATGACTGACCTGGTAAATACTTGCTGTGTTGTACAATCAGTGTGAAGGTGGAAGTTTAACCACATTCACTTTATTTACAGAAGCTTTTCTTGAAATCTCCAAAAAAATCTGCTTTGTATTTCAATACTTGGTAATGTTTTCTTTTTCCAATCAACACCAGCGACCCAAACCTTACACACCGTCACCAAAACCTGGTATCGGTGCTAAAATGTGTCTCATCTGGTTGGAAAAAGTAAATTTTCAGAGAGGATCATATAACACCATTTTTTAAAAATAATACTTAATGCTTCTTATCCATGCTTCATTTTTTTTGTAAACATGTATACACATTTATATTTTTATCGGATAAAAAGAAAAACATTTGCTAAATATAATTTCATGCCCTTTTATGTCTGTAGGGTTCGTTACTTTTTTTTTTATTCAAATCTTTCAGTGATCTTAATTGTTGTTTAGATGAAACTCGGCCAATTAAGTTTTCACGTGAAAAGACATAAACCTGAAAAAGTGTTTTATTCTGAATTGCTAAATTGTTAAAATATTTCAACTTGATATTAACATGGTTACGGACACTACAGATTTTTTGCTTTTTAAGCTTTTACTAAAACAATTTAGGCAAAGATTTTTACAGGTCATATGTTTCGAGAAGCTTAACACCAATTTTTATCAATACTTAAAGAAATATGAATAATTTGCATTTTAAATTATTATTTGAAGCGAGACAGTACAACGCTGTACAATTGCCATTTTTGGGGCACATATAATAAAATCATCTCTCCAAAACAGCTAAAGTTAGCAACTTGAAATGTGTAGGGAAGTGGCATCCAGTTCCATGTTGCATAAACTTCAGAAGTAGCTTCATTGGCACACATTGTATCATATGTATAAAAAAACTAAATAAGCACCAATACTGTGTTTTAACCAAATCTAAGTAATAAATGTTTTATTTCCCCTGTTTGGTGCCTTTTAAAGCACCTGCTACTGTAACTCCAAAATTTCCAGCCACAGCCGCCGTCTTCTTCTTCTTTCAGCTGCTCCCGTTAGGGTTCGCCACAGCTGATTTGTCGCCATCTAACTCTGTCTATCACATCCTCCCTCGTCACTCCAACCTCCTGCATGTCCTCTCTCTCACCGCATCTATAAACCTCCTCTCGCTCCTCGCTCTCCTCCTCCTGCCTGGCAGCTCCGTCTCTAATATCCTCAACATTTCCCTCCACTGTATCGTTTATCCTGTGTAGGGTGATGAGGGGACTGGAGCCGAGCCCAGAAAACTCGGTACGCTCTGCATGGCGTACCAATCCATCACAGTGCACAAGCACACACACGCACACACACTACGGGCCTTTATGAAGGAGACGAGAGTAAGTCGAGTGCAGAGAGAGAGAGAGACACAGGCTGCTGTAATAAATCGCAGAACATCTGAAAACCAAAATGAACAAGTGGCTAAAGTGTGTAGCAGAAAGATTAAACCCAAATCTGAAGGTTAAAATAGAACTGCAAAGCACATCATGCAGAAGTCATCATTTTATTCAAAAATAAAACATTTTAAAACATTTATTATTTTCTTTAACATCACTAAAGCAGGAGAGGGAATTAGTGGCAACATGAGAGACGTGTTGAGAACCTGACAGGGACGTAGCGTGAACTTCATACACACACATGTTCAGAACTTCACAGTCTTTGTCGGAGTGTGACGGGGTGTTAATATTATTGATATTACTGAGTGTGTGTGAGTGCTGGCTCATGCAAAAGCAGTGAGCAAAAGTTCTGACGTCCACAGAGTCGGCAAAGGAATCAGGTGTAATTTTAATGAAATGAGAAATTTCACAATTTATTGCAGACGTTTCAATATTCACCTGAATGCAGGTTTCATAATTACTGGTGTTTAATCACAAATCAAATCTCATCTGATAATCAATCATCCAAATACACTTCAAACAGGATTAAGGCAAAAGCACTTAAAGCGTTAAGATGTCCGGCTCCGACTCACAACCTCGACTCGACAAACAAACAAACAAACAAACAAACAAACAAAAAAACATTTTGCATGGTGTTGTATAGATTCATCACATTTACTATTAGAACTCAGATATAAAAGTTAACATCAAGTCACAGGGCATCAAACTGTTAATGTGACACTGAAATTATTTTTATTCTTTATGTTTCAGCAGCGTAATATAATCATCATCATCATCACTGGAGAAAGCTAAGGGGAAGGAAGTAAAGAAATAAAACATTAAAATCTATACAGACTAAAGTTTCTCTATCAACTGGATGACATTTAAACATCACGTTTTAGCAAAAAAAAAATCTCAATGAAAGTAAAATATGAAAACATCACTTTGTTGTCGCAGTTCTGCATCAAATGAAACACTTTGTGGTACAAATGAACCGATTTCACGTATAAAATCTGAACACGCGGTGAGTCAAGTAAAAACCTTAAAAGTGCAAGACAGAAACACGGCTGTAACTCACATCATCAGCCCTCATCGTCACACACACACACACACACACACACACACACACACAGTAACCTGAGTTCAGGAGTGTGTGAGGGCTGGAGGTGAGAGGCAGCAGGAATAAGTTTGCAGGGTGAAGCTGGAGCGTCTCGTCTTTCTCTAGTGGTTCAGGAGGTCAGTGTTGAGCTCATCATCATCATCCTCATCATCATCATCAGGAGTTTATACTCAGGACATTTCAGTGTCAACATTATTAACTCCTTTTCATGGCTCTTAATAAATACACACGTCTGTGTGTCAGAATTCAGTAGCTTGTGAGAAATCCCAAAAATCTCCCGACTCCTCCTCTATAACCCCCCCTCCCCCCGCACCCTCTCTCTATGACGTGATGACATTCTGAAATACTGAAGTGTTTTTTTTGTTTTTTTTTTAGATCTATTGATGTTAGATGTTGTTCACACACTAACACAAGTTATACAATCTATAAGGACAACACTGTTATTATTATTATTATTATTGTGACAATTTAATCACAGTATGATTCGAGTCGTGATCCTGTAGAGGTTATTAACCCCGTGTTTATTTCTATACAGTCGTCTGATTGGATCAGAAGCTTGTTGTGACGAACACTAATGAGAATCACGTTAATCAATAGAATCCTCGTCTCGTTAAGCTTTAACAGGCGCGGCTCGTCGCCGTGACCTCGCTGTATCGTCTGAGGAGAAACTACGGAGAGTGTGAGCTTAGATTAAACTCATCCATGAGGAGCGTCTGAGCCGTCTGAGTCGGCCACGTGTCATCTATAAACTTTACTGTTATTTAGAATATATTAAGGGCCTTGAGGTTCGAT
>JAQMYG010000007.1:1975583-1986942 GCA_030014215.1 Clariallabes teugelsi
TATGAAAAAAGTCTCAGCTGTGTTGGGGGCCCTGACAAGATTCTTTTCATGGGGCCCAAAATCCTTAGCAGCGCCCCTGTCCACATCAACCACTTTTGCATGAAGTTTTAAGCTTTTAAAGCATTTTGTTTAGTTTCAGATAGCCTTTATTAACAATGATATTATATTCAGATAAATTGACTCTAATAGCTTGTGGTTGATTAAAACACTCTCAATATTGTTTCCCAAGTCATATAATTCTCGCCAATATTGTACTGAAGCCTGTAGAGATCTATCTTTATTACTCCCAGAACACATTATTTTCAGTCTTCAGTCTCCAGATGTTCACAATGTCCAGACGAGTGTGGGGTCACAGTTCTGAGCGGGGTGTTTAGGACTCCCTGGAGCTCCGACATCCTGAGCTGAGATTCCGTGACGTCACTTCATCATGGCCCAGAGTGACGCTAAAGAACCAGAGTGTGACATTTGTATGAACAATAAATGACTTTTATAAAAATGATCCTGATTCAACACACTTATTTTAGAGATGTTAGTGCTGTACCTAAAGTCCTGTTAAAACGAGGCTGAAGCTTTTATTAATTCTAAAATCTGTAAGAACTTTTACCTTAAATTTGAAAACACTGGATTTGGTTTTCTTTAAGCAGATATTGAAAATTACCTTTAAAAGAAAAAAAAAAGAAGCTTAGTCCTTCTTTGGCATATTTTCTATTCATAAATGCAAATTTCTACACTGTACACTCTTCTTTCTGGCTTTAATTAAAGAAATTGAAATGTATATCTCTACCATCTTCTGAATCACAGACAAAAAGCAATGAATACCTATAATCACTTTTACAATATTCTTGTTGAATCTATATATAAAATGTACTGTACTTGTCTATGTACTGTATAATGTAATGTATTTAACTTATTTTAAATCTACTGTCATTTCATATTATTACAGTCAATGGAAAAGAGAGGATACAAAAAAGTTTATATTTATTATTTGTTTAAAAGAGAGAGAATCACAGATGAGAAGTAGATCGGATAAAGATGGAGTTTTGTCTTAAAACGACTCCAGCGTGTTAAAATACTGTATGGTTTATAACATCGTTTTTACTCAACATTTTGATTTGACTTTTGGTGCAGATTAAACTTCGGGCCGATATCGAAGTACTGCAAAAGTTTCATGAAATTCTGTCCAGCTGTTGATTTAAGACGCGTCCACAGTTAAAACACTTTCAATGTTTTTTCCCAAGTCAGATAATTCTCGCCAATATTGTACTGAAGCCTGTAGAAATCTATCTTTATTACTCCCAGAACACATTATTTTGTCTGTGTTCTTCAGTCTCCAGATGTTCACAATGTCCAGACGAGTGTGGGGTCACAGTTCTGAGCGGGGTGTTTAGGACTCCCTGGAGCTCCGACATCCTGAGCTGAGATTCCGTGACGTCACTTCATCATGGCCCAGTGACGCTAAAGAACCAGAGTGTGACATTTGTATGAACAATAAAGGACTTTTATAAAAAATGACCCTGAGTCTACACACTTATTAAAGAGATGTTAGTGCTGTACCTAAAGTCCTGTTAAAACTTAAAAGCTGAAGCTTTTATTAATTCTAAAATCTGTAAGAACTTTTACCTTAAACTTGAAAATACTGGATTTGGTTTTCTTTAAGCAGATAATGAAAATTTCCTTTAAAAGAAAAAATAAATCTTAGTCCTTCTTTGGCATATTCTCTATTCATAAATGCATAAATGTCTACACTGTACACTCTTCTTTCTGGCTTTAATTAAAGAAATTGAAATGTATATCTCTACCATCTTCTGAATCACAGACAAAAATGAAAGCCTATAATGTTTATCACTTTTACAATATTCTTGTTGAATCTATATATTAAATGTACTTGTCTATGCACAGTATAATATAATGTATTTAACTTATTTTCTTTATATTTTGTTTCTCTTGTACACTTCCTGGCACCAAAACTTATGCTGTACATGAGTTTTTTTTTTTTTTAATGTTTAACATATTTTGTTAATGTACTTCGATCCCTCCAACCAAGGACCGGAGGCCAGTGGTGACCATCATATTTGTTCCCATTTTTACGACTGTGGCGGGGCGTCCGGTCCACACTCACTCATTCACACGCCAATTCGCCTACTCTGCATGTCTTTGGACTCTGGGAGAAAACCGGAGTACCCGGAAGAAACCCACCAAGCACGAGGAGAACATGCAAACTTCCTGCACACAGACCCTGAGGTGGGAATCGAACCCGGACCCTGGCGGTGTGAGGCGACAGTGCTAACCACTAGTGCTATTAATATAATCTCGCCATTAATGTAATTAGAGTTACAAGAACAAGCGTTAACAGGGTGACACACTGTTATTTATTTATTTATTTATTTAGATACATTTTAATTTGAAGTCTATAGATTTTGTGTGATACTTTTAGAATTAAAATGTCAGTTCGCTTATTGACTATCAAACTGCAGTTTAATTCGGTGCTAATAACCGTGAATTATCGCATTCACTTTAAAATAAATTAAGCATTAAACAGACAAAAAAAATATTTATATATTATATAAAATATTTATATATTTTTTGTAATTTATTCAATCAATTAAATTAAAATTAATCCTGCGAACGCGCTGATCTGAGAAATAGGAAGTTCCGAGTCGGAACAGTTCCGAATTCCCACATGTCGTGAACGAACTAGTCTCGAGCTTTTACTTTTATTTTGACAACATCCTGCTGAAAATTCCCGGAAGTAATTAAAACATTACAAAATAAAAGCCGGCTGATGAGCTTGGAGACGCGCCATGGTATGATCACGCGGTTTTATTATTTAGAACGAGCAGAAGTACCGGTGAAAGAGTTTGTAGAAATAGTTATAATATTGAAGCTGAAAATAATCTTTTCATCTTTAATGTAATCAGTGATATTATTATTTCAGGTTGAAGCTCACGTACATGTCTGTCTAAAACACAGATGAAACCCTTCATGTTTTAAAACTGTCATTTAAGCAGATTTTGATTTTTAGTGACATGATATTATATTATATTATATTATATTTATTATATTATATTTATTATATTAGTCTCCACGGGATTGGTGGCTAAATATTCGGAAAATGTACTTAGTTCACTGTAAGATTTAAATCTACTGTCATTTCATATTACAGTCAATGGAAAAGAGAGGATACAAAAAAGTTTATATTTATTATTTGTTTAAAAGAGAGAGAATCACAGATGAGAAGTAGATCAGATAAAGATGGAGTTTTGTCTTAAAACGACTCCAGCGCGTTAAAATATGGTTTATAACATCGTTTTTACTCAACATTTAGATGTGACTTTTGGTGCAGATTAAACTTCGGGCCGATATCGAAGTTCTGCAAAAGTTTCATGAAATTCTGTCCAGCTGTTGATTTAAGACGCGTCCACAGTTTGACTCCTGTGCAGTAAACCTTAAAGACTCGCAGTTTATAATCCGGCACAAAACTGCTCATAACGTCAGACAGACAGACAGACAGACAGACAGTTTTTCTGAGACTGGTTTCTGGTCCTCCACTGTGTGAAATGTAAAGATATCATGTAAAGAGCGAGTTCTGACCCAACGTACAGACAAAACCCTCGATTCGCTCATCAGGGACAAACTGATCGTTATACACATACACGTTTTTCACATGTCGTACACATTTCTATAATTTCCTTATGATTCTGTAAAGCTGCTTTGCGACAATGACCAGTTGTTAAAAGCGCTATACAAATAAAATAAAATTGAATTGAATTTAAACCGAAGACGTCTTCATAATCTTATAATTTCTCCATATTTTTAAAAGCTCTCCTCAGATTTTAAATGCCTGGTCCAGCGATTCTACGCACTTCAGACTGAGCGCCTGGAGGCGTACAAACTTTTCGAGGAGTAAGTGCACGTCTTGTGATGTCATACGTTGTGTGTGTGTATACACTCACTGAACACTTTATTGGGAACACCTGTACACACTTACTACAATACAGTTATCATGCACAATACACACACACACACACACACACACACACACACATTCCCGAACACTGTACCCCACTCTGATGGAGGGTCCTTCACCAAATCAGCATGCAGTGTTCCTAATAAAGTGGCCTCAGAGAGTGTACAGTACAGTAATTCTCCACCAGAGCAGCACGCAGTGTTTTCTAAAAAAGTGGCCTCAGAATGCAGAGTAACCCTCCAACGGAGCAGCATGTAGTGTTCCTAATAAAATGGCCTCAGATAATACACAGTAAAAAAATGTTGTATTGTACATATAGTGTTCCTAATAAGGTGGCCTCAGAGAGGGTACAGTATGTGTGTGTTGGGAGTGTATGGATGGTGTGTGTGTGTGTGTGTGTGTGTGTGTGTGTGTGTGTGTGTGTTAACCTGTGTGCCGGACGTTCATTCAGGGGTCACGAGGCGTACTTGAGGACGGGGCCGCAGTATGACTTTGAGCATTACAGACAGCTGGTCCATGAGATCACCAAAGCGTTCGGCGGCATCTCTAAGGAGGTTCTGGAGATCAAAGAGCGTCTGCACCAGGACCTCGACCGAGCGGATCTCTCCGAACACATCGACAAGCTGCAGATCAAAGAGAAGCAGAAACTGGAGTTGGTGTGTATTCAGTGTAAACTGTTTGTTTCTTCGAGTAAATGATGCACAGGGAACATTTCAGTGTTTTTTAAATAATTTTTTTATTATTTTTTTATAACAAGCCTTTATTTTGTAATTAATATTTAAACATGACGTCTTTAGAACATGTAACAGAGACTAGAGGAGAGGTGCAGGATTATAAACAACACGTCGTAATCCACACTGTGACTTCATCACACTCCACATGTACAGTACACTCATCACTTCACCTGTCTGTCTGTCTGGAACTGAAAGCTGCAGGAGTCGTCCATTCACCATGGAGATATTTGTGGGAAAACAAAAATGAAGCCAAAAAAATAATGGCACGGTGAAGAAAGTTGTTGTTCATTTGAGTTTGTATTCGCCGAATAGATCAGATAATAGATCAAAAAACATGGATTTAAAACTGGGGGGTACTAACTTTTGAACATTACTGTATCTATTTTTTTTTTTGAACTCGCAGCGCTGCATGTTGGGCCACTTTACTCCTCTTGGTTTCAGTAAAATTGTAAAGCGTTTGTTGATAACGTGAGAAAAATAACACGTGGACAGAAACGTGTGCATGATGTCATGTGGGCCGTCAGACGGCTGTCCTTTAAATCATTTAACTGCAAAGAACAACAACAAAAATAATGGTTTACATCCGTGCCAGCAAGATAATGTTATTAATACTCGTGGACATCATTTAATTTTTAGTAATATCTGCTTTAATGCTTGATCTGAGTGTTTTGTGATAAACTTTATTAGAGCTGTGTGGCTGACGGACCTTTTTCTTTCTTAGCGTCTGCATGTGTATTTGTTAGCTAATAAATCAGTTCAGTACAGAGTGAGAGGAATTTTGACTTTTAAAACTAAATAATAAAATCTTCCTTACAGACGGCGCAGTTACAGCTCGCCAAGCAGAGTGCGCAGGATCATCCAGAAGATCAGAGCCACCAAGAGAAGGTCCAGGAGATCAGACAGGAGTGAGACTTTATTCCTTATTATTAATAAACGTAGACTCTTATCATACGTTCAGTAAAATCCTGCCTGTAATCCAGTGAGGACAAGTGAGCGTTCAGACAATAATGTTTTTCTTATTTAATATTTATTGCATTTATACACGTCAAACTTACACACGGTGTTTTATTTTTGGACTTTGTAATTGTGAAAATGAAGAAAAATATGTATTTATAAAGATATAAGCGAATATATGTTTAAAAACTACATGATTTGGGAAAGTATCTAGACACAACAAATAACCAGCATTAGTACTTTGCTGCTCAGCCGCTCTAGTCTTCATGTCTTCATGTCTTCATGTCTTCATCGTGTCAGAGTTATAAAGATCTCGTGAACGTGGCTCTGTGTTTGTGGTCGTTCTTCTGTCGTCTCACCAGTGAGAGTCATTTCAGTCGTCTTTAAAAGTATTGTTCCAGCAAGGCCCAGTCTTTTGTTTTTGCTAAACACTAAAGACATTCGGGTTTAAGATCAAAAGATTAACATGAAACGATAGACCAGAACGTCAGCTTTTATTTCCTGATGATGTTCCTGATATTCTGGGACACTGAGTTTATTGTTCTAACGGGTGATTGTGTGATAGGAGCAGAACAGAGCACTTCATCATTTATTGCTTATTGCTTTCTGTAAAGCTGTTCTTCCTGCCGTCCTGAGACTCGTCACAAGTGTCTCCTGGCTGCTCTCTTCCCCTCCGTGTCTCCTGACTGAGAGTGTGGTGTGAAAACCACCAGCCCCAGCATTATTAGCTGTAGTTCCATGAATTCTCCTCCTCTATACAGTATATATAACTGTACCAGTTGTATTGATGGGGACTTTGTGTCGAAATGCTTTTATTTTTTCTATTAATTTTACACAAAGTTAAAAGACGAGTGTAAACGTTAAGTTGATGTGTGCGCTGGAATTATATTTTATTGTAATGTGGATTTTTTTCCCGATATTTCGTTTTTGTTTGATTTAATTTGATCAAAAATCTGGTATCTCAAAATATTAGAATATTTCCTAAGATCATTTAAAAGATATTTATAATACAGAAATGTTGAACTTTTGTTAAATGATGTGATCAGCCTGTGGCACTGATGAGCTGTTATTAAAGACCAGGTTGTTTTGATAGCGGCCTTCAGCTCATCTGTAGCCGTGAGATTCTCTTTGGGGTTCAGGTCCGTCAGATTCTCTTCGGAGTTGGCTGGCCAATCAAACACAGTACTATCATGGTCAGCAAACCATTTAATGGTAATTCTGGTTCTGTGTGCAGGTGCTAAGTCCAGCTTGACAAGGAAAGCTTGTCAGTAGATTGAAGCATGAAGTGCTCTAAGTTCTCCTGGTAGACAACTGCGCTAATTTTGGACCTGATAAAACACAGTGACACGGCCCCCCAAATCATTAACGACTGTGGAAACGTCACACTGGACGTGTATTCTGTTCCTCTCCTCTCTTCCTCCAGACTCTGGCACCTTGATTTCTAAATGAAAAGCAAAATTTACTTTCATCTGGACTTTGGACCACTGAGCAGCGGTCCAGATCTTTTTCTCCTTAGCCCAGGTAAGATGCTTCTGATGGTGTCTCTGGTTCAGGAGTTGCTTGATACTAGGAATGCAATTGTTGATCGTTTCCTGAAGATGTCAGGGCGTGGTAGCTCTTGATGCACTAACTCCAGCCTCACTCCACTCGAAGTGAAGCTCTCCCAAGGTCTTCAATCAGCTTTGCCTGACAGTCTTCTTAATGCTGCGGTCGTCCTGGTTGCCTGTGCAACTTTTCCTACCACACCGTTTCCCTTTTAGGCAACTTTCCATGAATATGTTTTGATACAGCTCTCTGTGAACAGTCAGCCCTTTCAGCGATCACCTTCTGTGCTTTACTCTCCCTGTGGAGTCAGCAGTTTTCCCCGTACATGTACTGAACTGGACCAAGAGATACACAGTATTTATACTGTATGAACATTGAAAAATAATGAAAATGAAATATTCTGATATTTTGAGATACTGGATTGTGATTTTCATGAGCTGTAAACCATAATCATTAAAAATTAAAACAAAATAAGACTTTAAATATTCCGCTTGACGTGTCCTGGATCTAGAATATGAGAATTTCACTGTTTACCAAAAACTCAAATACTTTCTCTCACTGTGTAGCTTTAGCCTCATGGTTTTTTCTCACTCTGTGTTCTTCAGGATTATTAAAAACAAAGAGTCTCTGAGTGAAATCATGCAGGATTTCAAGTACGACTCCGAAGATGCAGAATGAAACAGAGGCTGCGTTCTGAGATGGATCTGGATGGAGTTTCACCCATAATACCACCTCTCATGCGAGGACTGACCACATATGTTGTTGTTGTGTGTGTGTGTGTGTGTGTGTGTGTGTGTGTTCAGTGTGAATGCTGAGTGTTTCTGTGTTGTTGAAGATCTGTTCCTTTAAAATAAGTTGTTTGAAGTAATTTGTGTTAAAGTTTATCTTGTTCCTGTAGTTTATCAGGTATTAAACCATTACAATTAGTTCAAAAGAATCTGAGTATTTACAGGTGAATTTATATATAACCTTGTGCCACCTTTAGAAAGATCAAAACTACAAAAAAAACAGTTGTATGTCTCATAACAAATGCACATATAACAGGTTCTTTAAAGAACAATTCACAACTGATTCCATGTCAAACATTTATGATGCATTTTCCAATTAAATCAATCTTTTTTACTTGAATATTTAATTCATTTGAATTTGTATTATATGTCCATGTAGAATAATTCATAAGCCAGTTGTTCACACATCCAGATGATTATACCAGGAGTGAAATGTTCCCATCACATGTTGCGTGTGTACATCCCCGATCATGTGACAGATACTAACAAGGGTGAAGGCTACTGTACGTGTGTCCTCCAGAGATGTGAAGTCAGTTAACAGCCGCCAGTACTGGGTCACACACTGCCCTCTTCTGTACACATGAGCTCACAGTGGGTCACAACTGGCCAGTGCTGCAGTGATTAACTGGAGAGAGAGAGAGTATGGCGTACATCCCAGGGCTTTCTTTAAGAAGACAACAAACTCATCATCTTCACCAATTATTTTAAGTAACTAGTTTTTTAACAGTACACTTTGAGCAACTGTGAGCATATCACAAGCGGTTTGAATCAAAGTCAGTAAGAAGATTATTTAGTTAAGAATTTTCCGCAGATACGAACGGACCGCGGTTCTACTTCTGGTTTAATCACGGAAGTAGCTCTCATGTGTATTGTACAAAAAATACACACTGTAGTGCACCAGATACCAGTATTTAGAATTGTATACAATATTTTCAGTATGTAAGTGAATATCTAAAATGTCTGGTATATTGTGTGTGTGCGTGTGCTTGGATGGTGAATAATCCTAATCTCAGAAAATCCTCAACAAAACAGAGTTCACAGTCCAATACAGTGGAAAACAGCTCTGAGACAAAATGGCATCCGGGATTCCCCTCACGATTTAAAGTTGCAGAGACAACATTGTTACGTTTAATCGTTGAGATTAATTTCCTTAGGCGTGATGTTCGCAGTGTGGAGAAAGGGGATAGATTTAGTCAAGTTTATTGTTATGCTTTACATTGTATATTCGTGTCAAAGGCGTATATAAGACTCACTTTGTCAGACTTAAGAACAAACCAGACTTACAAACTGCTCCCCATTTGTAAGTTGGGGACGAAATGTATAACCTTGTCCTCATTTATGGAGCCATGCGCTAAACTATAGTGCTCTGCCTTAACTTTGTCACATTTTATTTATTATTGTTTTAAAGTAAAATAGTACATGTAACCCTGGAATGATTCTACTACTGTCATTATGTATTTGTGAGCAAGACATCATGCGCTTTTCTCCAATCCACTACCCCTCATTAATTCCCCACCTGCTTCTTCATTTCACCGGCTTTGTACATGTACTTTACACAATGACATCTAATTAGAACTTCAGCCTTCGTAACAGCACCAGAACACAATGACTCATTCTTTCCTCCTACAGTTGAAACACCTTCCTATTTATTTCCTGTCCACTCTATTCTTCAGAACGAGAAAGTCTTTTATTTCTGTTCCTTGGCCAATGGATGTGCTTAAGATCAAAGATAAGAACAGCTGAGAGAGAAAATCACAACATGATGTCGACCACACAGGGGAACCAAATGTCAATGTATTTCTCTATTTTGCTCTGAATGAGAGCATCTGGAAAATTCTCTATACTATTACTATATATTAATTCTAGTTTTCCTGTTTCTTTTAAATCATTAGGTACAACAAAATACATTTATACTGATGAACAATGAAAAATAAAAAAACAAAGATTTGTAACTCTGCCTTGCAGACGTCATGTGATTGTAAATAAAGTGCTTAGTTTTTTACTCCTTTTTCTAACTAACATCATTACATAAAAATCTATACATATAATAAAACGGTAAAGTGGGCGTGTCTGTACATTGAAGATATTTGTGATAATTTGTGGGGACGTAAGATGAGTAATAGAACACATCAAGATGGTTTTTGGAATTTTTGTCTGTCTGTTAGTGGAAGTATCAAAAATTTTAATGGGGTTTTCACAGGTGTATTTGGCCGAGCTTGAGGTAATCGGCCCACGGGAAGAGAAGATATACTAATTAAAAATTTAAATGGAAAACACCCTTATATCATAAAAAAAAAACCTTGAAAAAAATCATTAGTGCATCTCAAAATTCAACAGATGGCGCTGTACATTTCTCTAATAAGCACTTATGAGTGTGCAATTGAAATCTACTTAGTAAACACAATCTCGGGCATTTACTCCACATTGTCTATAGGGAGGAATAAATGCAACGTTTAAACAAACGCTTTACTTAATTGACTTGGCTTGCAAAAATCAGATCTATAGACTTGGATTTGGATTTGGATAATATTGCTGTTTGGAAAGTTTGGTTTCTCTTATTTGACTCCGCTTGAAATGCAGATTTTCGGGGAATTCACTTTGTGCCCTGGATTTTCATTGTACTGTACCTATTTATTATTTGACTTGACTTGCAAATACAAATTTTGAGTACTTATTTCGTTTTGTGATTTGGCTTTTTTTGGGGTATTCCATGCGAACGAAGTCGTGTGCACAACTTGTACTGAAATACAGTATAAAGAAAATAATTGAACAATAGCTGTCAGAATCAGTTTGTCCAAACAAAATTAATCCAACCATCAATTATCTATACTGCTTAGTCCTATTCAGGGTTGTGGGGTAACAACTTCCTCAGACTCGTCCTGGGGGACCCCTAACTGCTCCCAGGCCAGCCAAGAGATATAAACCCTCCATTGTGTCCTGAGAACCCCTCTTATGCTCAGCTGGCCATGACTGGAACACCTCAGACAGATGTCGACCAGGGGACATCCTTATCCAGTGTCCAAACCATCTCAACCAGCTCCTCTTTATGTGCAGGATTTCTGAACTTCTCACCCAGTCATGGCCAGCTGAGCAGAGGGGTTTGTGTGGGTTTGAGCAGAGGGGAGGACTTGTGACTTCAGTTGCTCAATAGTTCAGGACTGGAATTTCCTACAGTTTTGTACCTGAGTCTCTGATAATCTACTGGACTCCTTATTAACTTAAAGACATCGTCTGTTATACTGAACGTCCTGCCTCCTAACACACAGTATGATTGCAGATCAATCCCTGCTATCTGTTATCACCCAGATGAGGATGGGTTCCCTGTTGAGTCCGGTTCCTCTCAAGGTTTCCTCCTATTGCCATCTCAGGGA
>JAQMYG010000007.1:2024603-2038786 GCA_030014215.1 Clariallabes teugelsi
GATCAATCCCTGCTATCCGTTATCACCCAGATGAGGATGGGTTCCCTGTTGAGTCTGGTTCCTCTCAAGGTTTCTTTCTATTACCATCTCAGTGAGTTTTTCCTTGCCACTGTCTCTGTCGTCCTCAGCTTTCTCATCAGGGACAGTCTTATCATTTTAACTCATAAACATTCACAATTCATACAAACTTAAATAATTCTTTTGATTGTGTAGAGCTGCTTTGCACAAATGTCAATGACTATTCAAATTTAATTAAATTGAATTGAATTGAATAGTATTACTAGTAAGTACTCTGAATTTCTCATCATTAAAAAAAAAAAGAAAACAAAAAATAGAATATGCGGCCAGTAAAAGTATTAATTACAGATTTAATGTTATCTGTTGTGTAGGCTTAGTGGTTAGCACTGTCGCCTTGCACCTCCAGGGTCTGGGTTCAATTCCCAGCCAGGCTCAATTCCTCTGTCTCTGTCTGCATGGAGTTTGCATGTTCTCCCCGTGCTTTTCTTCAGGTACTCCGGTTTCCTCCCACAGTCCAAAGACAAGCAGATTAGGCTAACCGGCATTCCCAAATTGCCCATAGTGTGTGAATGAGTGTGTGTGAATGCCCTGTAATGGAGTGGCACCCTGTCCGGGGTGTACCCCGTCTCATGCTCTCCTGGGGTAGGCTCCAGGCCCCCACAACCCTGAATACAAGATGAAGCGGTATAGATGATGAGTGAGTGAGTGGTTAGCAGTGTCACCTTGCACGTCCAGGGTCCGGGTTCGAACCCCACCGATTTCCACCATGTTCTCCCTGTGCTTGGTGGGTTTCCTCCGGGTACTCTGGTTTCCTCCCACAATCCAAAGACAAGAAAATTAGGATAACCAAATTGTCCGTAGTGTGTGAATGAGTGTGTGAGTGTGTGCTTTGTGATTGGCACCCTGTTCAGGGTGTACAGTACCACGCCCTGTACCCTAAGTTTCCTGGGATAGGCTCCAGACAATGGGTGAGTGAGTGTTGTTGTGTATAATAATAATAATGGTTCAGAATGACAGATTTCAATATCATAGAGCACTATTAAGGAAAAACTTAATATTAAAGTTCACCGGCACTGTGAAAGCAGATTAACATTAAATCAGATCTACACCTACGTTGCTGATATTTTAATTTATCTGTGCTTTTAATCTGAATTTAACTAGGCTACCACTTCTTCTCCATTTCTTCTCAACAACATGCAGATTACTAACGTGATGTAAAATGTGCTGCCACCTGCTACACTGGAGTGTAACGTCATGCCATCCAGAGTGCTGGAGATATAAATACTAGCATACTGGAGCCAATGGAGAAGAATGGCAGCCTTTCCTGCGGTTGCCCGCTACATCCCTACGACAGGTTTGCGATCTGGCGTAACTGCAGCTGAAGCTACAGTATATTCTGATCCATATGTACAGACCCAAAACAAAACACAGAAACAGTGGCTAGGAACTGCAGCAAAAAGCATTAGCATAAGCTAGGAAACAGTACATGGGAGATCCAGCATCTAGTTATCAGAGGTACAAGAGGAGATGTGAAAGCTCACTGTACCTGCATACTGCCGACTCCTCTTCAGATCACCAGAAATGCAAATTTATTAAAGAGTATGGAGGGATTTAATGCAGCATTTGACTGATCTCAGTCCAGGTCCTTGGCGTGGAGTAGAGGCGTAGATCAACAGGACAGCACTTGGTCCTGACTCATTTTATGCACACCAGTGTGTGTTCTCTCCAGCTGAGCCTAATGACAGAGCAGAAATATAGTAATAATATAATACAGTACCACCTTCATAACCAAATCCAAATATCAAAAACCACAGAGGATTCCTGAGGAAGAGTAGCAGCCCCAAATTTTCAGTCCCCAAGGGTGGGGCTTGTCCTTCACATATCGCCTTATTGGGCTTCTGAAGGACTTCACTTCTTCAACCTCCTCTGGGGAGATATCTGGACATTGCTAAGCTGGTGAGAAGGTAAATGGCTCGAATTCAGAGGTGTAGTATGTTTTTATGGGTTCTGTGCTGTGTTTAGCCTCCTAGGGGGAGCTGTTCCCGTTGTGGGAGTGCTGTATGAGACGGGGCGGATTGTGGTGTCTTTCTGCTTCATCAGCACCTTGATCACTCAGGAACATCCGCTCCCATCACCATCTGGTGGACTTTGGAGCAATGCGTGACTCCAGGACCGTGAAGGAGTGGGAAAAAGATCGTCCAGCAAAACATGGATACTTCACTGTGTGTTTTATTGTTGTATTTATAGATTATTTTATTCCTTTTAAATAGTAACAGTGGAAGTCAATGGAAACAACTAGAGAACGTGTAAAACAGCACAGAGAAGTAGCCTGAGCTCAGGATCGAACCCTGGAGCTATGAGGTTTATCATACTGTATAAAAAAACATATACACAAGTAACAACTACAAACTAATAACTAGAACTCCTAATAAACTAAAACCAAAGCGAAAGAACACAAACTAAAGTCTAGAAAGGATCACGCAGTTCACAAACAACTCGAACAATGAAGCAAAATAAAGTTTCATCTGTCAGAGTTTAATGTAGCTGTGTGATTGTGGAGATGCAAGATGCAGAAGTTACTGGAAATGGTGGACCAGATCACCTGGGAAACCTCAAACTGCACACACACACACACACACACACACACTACACATTCATTAATTTTCCATATTAATTCATTATCCTGTGCAGCGTAGCAGGTCGCCTGGAGCACGTCTCAGGAAATAACGTGACCAACACTTACAGGGCACAAGCACACACACACACACACACCTAATCACACACACACACACACACCTAATCACACATGCCAATCAGTCAATCAGCCTGCACCGCATGTCTTTGGACTGTAGTAGGAAACTCAAAAAAGCTTGAGGAGAACATTCAGATCTCCAACAATGGAGGTGTGAGACAAGAGTGCTAACCTTTATAAACACACACACACACACATTATATTTTTTGCACTGCTGCAGGATTTGCCACAACCACATGATTATAACTTCCTCAGGAATGTGTCCTGCGCTATAAAGTCCAACTCCACCATGTGGTTATGGGTTTGTAAATTGTATTTAATACTTGCACTTTTAAAGTTTTTACATTAATCTTCATTACTGGTTATTAATTTATTGTGTTAAAACATTTATTGTCAATTAATGTACTAACATGTGGACTTTGGTACTAACATTTACATAGAGGCGATGTTATTGGGGAAAGGGAAGGTTTAATACGGACACAGAACAGGTTATATGCTGTGATTACATGATGCTCAGGTTACCAGCAGTGCTGAGTTGGTGAAGGGCTACAGACTCCTCATCTCCACTAGTGCTGCGTCACACACCGGCATGGATGTTAAGTCACAGATTATTGCCAAACCTACGGTTTATTACATTTATAAACAACCATGAAATATTCAATGTCCTCGTCCTCTTCTCAGTGGATTTGGTTTTACTGCAAAGGCTTCAACGTCGATAATAAAAAATCCACACAGGCTAAAATTACTCTTAAAACAATTTCTTGTACTGATATTAAACAGAAACTTGCAAAAAAAAGTGTGGATTTATTAACAGCCAATCGATGTATAAGCTGGGTTTTTACACATCTATACCACGTGATCCTGTATACAGGGTGCTGCATGTCTCTGGACTGTGGAAGGAAACCCACCAAGCACAGGGAGAACATGCAAACCCCATGCACACAGACCCTGAGGTGGGAATCGAACCCGGACCCTTGAGGTGCGAGGTGACAGTGCTAACCACTAAGCCACTGTGTGCTGTCCTAGGTTTTTACACTTGCTATAAAAGTCATACGAAGTGATTAAATTAAATAATTAATAGTAAATTGGCTTTAAATTAGCCATGCAAATGTCATTCATGTTATTCAGTCTGGCTGTGAAACCAGAAAAAGCACAGTTTTCCTTTTTCTCCTCAGCAGTGAGTACAAAAGCATAAATGCTGTAATTTCATTATAAGAGTTATCTCTCTCTATACGGACGCCATGGAAACCAGTAGACTATAGTCTCTCTCGTTATGTTCTTTACTGTATGGCATCCAGACAAGGAGAAAATCAGTATTTATAATAAATTATTAATGAGTTCTGAACTAAATCGTGTAGAGCAAAAAGTAAATAAAATCTAACAGCTAATTAATTAGTATGTGGAAAAAAATATATTATGTATTATGAAAAAGGTCATGCAACAATCATGTAACTATAAAAAAAAAAACAATACATTTTTTAAAATATTTATTATTATTTGTTCTTCTTAACCCATCTGTATTGTATAATTGTATTGGCGATCAACATTAAGCGATAAACACAAATATTATTAGCGTATAATAGTCTATTGCCATAAGTGAGTCTTAAAACATACTAGCATGCACTGTGATTAGAGCGTTATGGGTTAAAATGAGCGATTTGTCATGAACTCAGCACTGAACAGAAGAAAGAGAATCATCTCACAAATAAAAGAGAAGTTTCTAGTCTTACTTTACCCAGGCATCACTCGTAATCCTTATAGAAGCTCACTGTATATACTACTTAATCACAGAGTCTTATCTATTAGCATTAAAATGAGAGATAAAATACAATAAGACTGTATACAGTAAGTGATATACATTAGTGATAGAGATAAATAAATAACTACATGTATGTACACGTGATTACGCTCCCATTATTCCATAAGCAGGGTTTGGTTCATGTTGGGTACAAACTGGATAAATCAAGGGTGAAAATCTCCTCCTATTCAGGGGTAACTAATACAATTAATGATGTTCGGTGTTTATCTTTCGCTCAGTGGAGTTTACCTGGGGGTACCTGGGTGTAACACGGGTTTTGAAAGCAGCGGTGTCTAGTGAACATATAAATCAGTATTACTGAATGACTTTGTTGTGTGTGTGACCTGTTCCTTATATATACTGTATATACACCATGCACCTTTATTTATAAAATGCAATGTTATGATTCCTTCCTCTAATCGAGGGACAGAAACACGAACAGATTACACACGCTATAGTGATTTTAAAGTGAGGTTTTGGTCAGGTCGACTTTGACCGGCAGAGGTGCTGCCTCTTTCCCTTCATCCTGATGACCGACTGCTACGGCGATCACGGAAGTCAGATGGTACGGGTTAACTTTTGGCATGTAGTCCAGGAACTCCTTGTCTCCATTAATGCTCAACTGCAGGAGAAAATAGACCAATGAAAAAAGACTTAGCGAATTTCCAAGCCAGGAAAGTACAGTACACACTCAGACAGACGTACATCTCAGATACGTGCTCTCCAGATGATTTGTTCTAGACCACATTAAACACACACTAATGTCAAGTTTGCTGCACTAAAAAAAAAAAAATCAGTTATGTGACCGTAACACACCAACACGTTGTCTAAAATGTTTTCTCTGGTCTGGAGTTATCTAAAGAGTACATTACACAAAGAAATTAAAAGTATTTCACTACAAAACAAATCAACAGTCAGAACCACGAGAATAAAATGTCCAAATAACAGTGTTTTATTCACTACCTGGCCAAAAAAAGTCCCACACACTAACATTTCACTGGGGCATTGGTGGCTCAGTGGTAGGTTTCTCATCTGGCATGTGGAAGCCCCGGGTTCAATTCCCACCCAATGCTCCAGCCACTGGTTGCCGTAACGATCCCAACCCCAGATAAAATGGGAGAGGTGCTTCAGGAAGGGCATCCAGTGTAAAACCTGTGCCAAGTTGTTGTGCGGATCAGATGGTCCGCTGTGGCGACCCCTCGACGGGAGCAGCCAGATGACTAACAACATCTCTGATATTTTGTTGGACCAAATTTAGCTGTTGCCTTATGGTGAGGAGCTTCATCATGGTGAAAAGGCATCGTTAGTCACCAAACCGCTCTGAGGATGATTTTGTACCATTCTTTATTCATGGCTGTTTTCTTAGGCAAAACTGTGGGTGATACCCCTCCCTTGGCTGGGTTGTGACCCCACACATGAATGGTCTCAGGATGTTTTTCCTGGAGAGACGTGGATTCTTTGCTGGTCTTGGTGAGCCTCAAGCCCAGGTTTTAATAATGTGGTGGACAGTTCTTAACCCAATTCCACTCTCACTAGTTGTTCTCTTTGGTGTCCAATAATTTGACTCTTCTGAAACGCAGTAACTAAGGTGAAACGCAGTAAGAACTGTCTCACTGAGAAGCTACTCACTGCATCAGTTAGGGTTAAAGTATTATGGGTAGCTGAAACATATTAATTATAATATTTAGCATTAATTACTGCAACTTTTTTTGACCAGGCAGCATTTATAAGTGTTGAACTTAAGATAAGACTCTTGTGAGAATATCAGATTTGTTTGTAGGAACAGACACCTGGGTCTTCACATGTTGCTCAGGTGCCGTCACCAGACTGGCGCAGCTCAGCCACAGCATCACCATGATAGATAACATGAGACATGTGGCTAAGATCCAGCGTGGCAGCCCTGAACGCCTGCAAGAGAGAAAGAACAAAATCACTCTTGTATCTAAATTCGATCTGTTTATAATATCTGAATGTGAGTGAATCAGGCTCCTCGAACCGTGACATGCAGCCCAGGAAGTCGTGCTCGCCAACTGTGTCCTCAACATGCTGAGAGCTGTGCTTTCCCTTACTCACAGCTTTAGGTGCATTTTTCTCTCCATGCACTCGTTCTCCTAGATGGCGGAAGGCCGCCAAGAAACAACAGAATTTATGGTGTCTTTCAAATTACAGTCAAGCCAGAAGATATGTGTTTATACCAGCATTGATTTTTATAATGGAAAAGTCCATTTTAACAGTCGTTTGAACTAATGGTGCCGTATCTCACCAGGTTGGAGCTTCTGTGTCTGAGGATTTCCTTCAGGCCAGGGTTTGTTTGCGACAGTGGAGTGTGCAGCTTGCAACTCAGGGACGTAGTACTCAATCTCTGGCTCACTCTGAAACAAGGAACAAACATTTAAGACCAATTTAGGAGTCGTTTTTTTTGAAGAATATCATGGACACAACTGGATCGCTGAAAAATAGAAAAAGTATGTTTTGTTTCTGTCCAGTTCAGGTGCGTCTGTGCTCATGATAGTCTAAGATTGCTTGTTCTTGACTGACAACAGTAAACCCTAACGTGGTCTTCTGCTGTTGCATCCCTTCACCTCAACAGCTGATGGTTTGTGCACGCTGAGATGCTTTTCTGCTGAACACACTGAGTTACTACATCCTTCCTGGCAGTATGAACCAATTTTGCGCTAACATCTCTTATAAACAAGGCATTTCCACCAACAGAGCCAAAGGCTTTTATTCCCCACGTTTATGAAAGACTCAAACTAAAACAAAACTTTTCCATGTGACAGAGTGGTTACTGGTAGAACGGTTCTCCGTCAGTATTATACTATACCACGATCTCTAAACTTATCTTAGCTGGACTTTGCTACTCTGAAAGTCTGAAAATGGCCTTTATCTCATTTTGTTGTCAAACTGTTCATATACAGACCTACAGTCACAATTTCACCATGTGAAGGAAAAACAACAAGCCACAACATTTTTATAACCTAAACTGCAGGATGTCCAACGAAAATGCATATTTTAAATCAAATGTCATCTGAAATAGTCTTTCTGAACAAGAACAGACCTGGAACACAACCACCTTGCCGTCATCAGCCTGCAGGTAGAACGTCCAGGTGGAGGACATGAAGCTTTGAGCAGAGCTGACGATATCGTTACACCAACCAAACAAAGCGTCCATCACCGAAACCGGTTTGGGCCGGTTGGTCAGGGCCTTGAGCTGCAGAGGGAGCGAGCTGGTTAGATAGATGTTTGATTTGTAGGCTGAGAAGATCTTCAGGAATCTTTAAATGCTGCCTGAATACACTTAGAGTCGTACCTTCCTCCGCTGGATTTCAGGCTCGGCTGGTTGGCTGGTGCAGCCGGTGCTGCAAGCTTCCTGCTCCAGTAACTTACTGTACGCTTCCTGGCAGGCTGTACACACACACACACACACAGATGGAACGTGTCAGAGTGTTCCACTTCACTGTTCAACAGTATGCTCTTTAAAAATACTCTATATAACCATCTGATACGCTCCACCCGGGCAGCGGGCCTCACCTCCCTGACACTCCTCCCTGCTGTTGTTGAAGCCGGTGTTCCCGTTCACAAACTGGCAGATCGAATAGAGTCGACAGCCGCGGTAGCATGCGTTCATGATGGAGTCCTGCGAGCACGAAGCGTAAGATATATGACAACAACAACATATACATCACCGTTAGTTAGGCAAGATTCATTTTCATTAAAGTATGTTTTATACAAACCTAAACATTGTACTTATAATTCATCCTCTCTCATATTAACAACTAGCGCAAGGACATGTCATTGATGAGAACAGAGTTTGTAGAAAGAGTTTAAATCTAAAAATAATCTGCTGATCTTTAATGTAATCAGTGATATTATTATTATTATAATTATTATTATTTCAGGTTGAAGTCCACGTACACGTCTGTCTGTACAGCAGAACTCGCTGTCTAACTTATTAATACAAAGAAATCACATTCTGTAAGGCTGAAAAATCTGTCTGGACAGACATACAGGCAAAAAAGTTCTGAGCCTGGTTTCTGGTCCTCCAATGTATTAAACATAAAGATATCATTGAAAGAACAAGTTCTGACCAAAGTACAGACAAAACCTTTGTTTTAATTATCTAGATATTATTCTGTATCGCTATTATATTATTAATGTTACAGTGACAGTATGTGTATTGTAGTATTTCTCTTTAATCACACGCCCAAAGGTTTTAGTTTCTGATTCCTTGGTGTCGTAGATGAAGCCAGTTTGAGCCAGTTTTAGAGCCTCTTTCTCTCCGTAACCAATCATGTGCTTGAATATGAAGTGACATGTTAGTGATTTTAAAGTCAGTCTCTTACTTAAATTGTTTCAGATTCAGTGAGACTATACTCTCTCTCTCTCTCTCTCTCTCTCTCCCTTTCTATGGCATGATAATCCCACATATTGTGTGCACTCGTACAGTATGTAAAGAAAAGCTGTGAGTGTTTGACTTTTATTTGTACTTTTGTGCATTAAGCATTAGCATTGATGTTGGGAATTTGAAAGTATTTCAGCGAGCATTGAGTGGTTTAGTCTGTGTAATAAAATCTGCTTTAACTTTAACCGTCCTTGTCTTTTCATATTAATTTGATAAACATCCAAAGCACCTTATCTATAGAGCTCCATTTTCTAAAGACTGGAAGATGCATTAAGTAAGATTAGTCTTTTTTTTTTTTTTTAAGATTATGTCTCTAGAGATCAGCTTTAATGCCTGAAAACTCCAACTCGAAATCTGATTTGTCCTGCAGAGTGTATTTAAAGTGATGGACAGTAAGTGCATCAAAACACAAAAATACATTCCAAAAGTTGATTATTGTACTTTTAAAATAAAAAAAAATTAAAAAAAGAGAAAAACTCTAAAAAGGGACGTTCCTTTACTTTTCTGTTAACTGCGACTGTTAAAAGATGGAAAAACACCATTAAGACAGTGGAGCACTAAGAACCTGAACCACAAAATGCAGCTTCCAATCTGCCAAGTGTGTGTGTGTGTGTGTGTGTGTGTGTGTACATTATATTTTATGGCACTTGGTAGACGCTCTCCTCTAACGTGACTTACATTTATCTCATTTATGAAAACTGAGCAGTGGAGGAATAAAGGGATATGAGTGACAGGTCAGCAGGAATGGGATTTGAAATCATAACCTTCTGACCAATAGACCAATGTTTTAACCACTGAGTCACGTGTGTGTGCATGTGTGTGTGTGTGTGTGTGTTAATTTGCCCAATTATTATTTATTCTTGCAGCATTAAACATTCTTAATTAGATGATGAGGATGATGATAAAGATGATGATGATGATGATTATTACTTTTATCTACAATTGAGAATTCAATGATTTTCGTATGGGATCAATTTTAGAAACAGACGGACATTATTTTTTTTCTTTTAACTGTATTACATCATACACCGCCTGACCAAGAAAAAGTCACCATTTTAAAGAAAACAACTAAGGAGTGCTGAACCGCCAACTTCGTGGAAGAAATGTGTGAGGATTAAACAGCTGTGTGTCTAGAAAAAAAAACACTTAGCTAAAACTCATCGGGAAAAAAAAGCTTCAGTTTGTTGGGCAGCATAGAGAATAAACTTTAGACCAATGGAAAAAGGCCACGTGGTCTGATGAGTCCAGATTGACCCTAAGAAGAGAAGTGCATGTACAAGCCTCTGGAGACACTGTTATGATCTGGGGTTGCTTCAGTCTAGACTCAGCAACATTATGTGGCAATAAAATGGAGTCAGCTGATGACCTGAATGTACTGAATCACCAGATTATCACATCTATGGAGTTTCTCTTCCCATCAGTGATCCAACAACATATTTTACAGAGGGATTTCAGGTGCATTTACTTTGTATAGCATCCACAGTTTGGTGCCAAACATCCTAGCATGAGCAAAGGTGTGATCTGGTGACAACACACACACACACACACACACACACAACTGGAGTTGTAGTTCTAACAACATCTGCTGAAGATCTGGTGGTGCATTTTGTAAGATGCTCTCAAGAAGACCTTTATTCTTGCAATGCGTCAAACAGCTCGTTAAGAAAAACACATTTAACATTTAATCTGGAAAATTGTCAATGATGAGAATCAGCTAAACTGTGTGGCCTGAACCTGAGATCATGGATCAAATTCCTAGTGTTTAAGGAAGCCTTTTTTCCCTAACAGCAGTTAATCCATAACCTGGTGACCTGAACAAGCAGAACAGACCACCATATGATTACAATGAATATATAATTACATTTAATAACCTTATAAAAAACTATTATATAATAATTTTGAGATTATTCAGGTGCAGACTGTTGAAGGTACTTACCTCCTCCTATCAAGGCTACAGAGGAACAATGCATATTTAAAATCTAAATTAATGGAAAACAATAATACTCAGGAGCTGGAGCCTATCCCAGGAGACTGAGGGCACGAGGTACAGTACACCCTGGACGGTGTGCCGATCCATCGCAGGACACACACACATACACACTCTCACACTCTACAGACAATTTGGGAACTCCAATTAGCCTAAACTGCATGGCTTTGGACTGTAGGAAGAAACCTGAGTATTCAAATAAAATACACCAGGCACGAGGAGAACATGCAAACTGCATGCACACAGACCTGGGAATCGAACCTAAACCCTGGGGGTGTGAGGCAACAGTGCTAACAACTACACCACCCGATGCCCAATACACAATATAATATACATCAAAAATGCATTTCAAAATTAGACTTTAATAGGAAAATTCAACTAAACACAACTTGGCTCTAATATTAGAACTAAAAAAAAACAAGATAATATGTAAAACACAATAAGCTTTATAATGTTTAAAAGAGCGCACAGTGGCAGGTCTAATCATTTAAACAGACCACAGAAACATGGCTCTCTGTCGATAGGTGTACTACAGAATTCCAAATTGAACCTTAATTTCCTTAATCACGTTAGAAAAAGGCACCGTGGAACACCGTGGAACACCGTGGAACACCATGGAACGCTCGGCACGTCTGTAGAGGACACGGCACTGATGGGGTTCCACAAGCACTGGGAATGTTCTGGATATAGGCCTGATCTCTTTGTCTCCTTGGCCTAAATCAATTTCCAAGAAAACAGGCAAGATACAGCCTTCTGCTTTATGATGTCAGCATTTTAATATGGCGAACAGCGCCGACCTCTGGACGACAGGAGAACAGCAGGAGCATGACATATTCCTCTCTGTGCGCTTTTTATTTGTCCACAGCGCAGTCCGTTTGTGTCATTACTGTTTAATAACCTCATCCTGGAGATGTATGGGTCAGACTATATATATATATATATATATATATATATATATATATATATATATATATATATATAGATGCGCATGAGCCTCATGATGATGATGATGATGATGATGATGAAGGCCTGTTTGTAATGGAGATATACAGTAAATGCGACATAGCATGCACGACCTGGTTAAGATCAAATCATTAATAAATCATCTCCTACATGATGCAAAGCATCTTTGTGAATCTTGTCACCCCAGGAATCACCCACGCGCTCGCGCCGCAGGCCAGCACCGTTATTACAGCGGGTGAGTAATTACAGGCTGATCATGATACAGGGTGCACATGGGGTGAACACACACACACACGCACACACACACATCCAACATGCACAAAGCCTTAACTCATCCCGAGCAGCCCTGATGAGCCCTCAGTCAGCCAGGTGGAGGCAGGTTTTTGCGCAGTGTGTCGTCACTGAGAGGTAAAAGTGCTGAGTGCGCTCCGGCCGCGCGGGAGGAGAGCGCGTGCCTTCAGGACATGCGTGTCCAAAATAAATCTGACTTCATTATCATCATCATCATCATCATCACAGCATGTCCTGACTGCAGCACTTACTCTGGCAGCCTTCTTGTTCCTGATGGTGACCTGACACTGGTTCCTGCAGTAGCTGATGTCCCCCAGCTGGTTGTCGAACAGGTCGGATGCTGCCATCGCCACGGCCACGAACAGCAGCGGACACACGGCGCCACACACCCGAGCCATCGTCTCACTGCCCCGGTCCCTCACAGCGCACTGGGCCGCGTCCCTGATCCACTCCGACACAGACCTGGATGAAAACCCTCCGCCCAGACCGCAGC
The DNA here is from genome assembly GCA_030014215.1 of Clariallabes teugelsi. Taxonomy (NCBI): domain Eukaryota; kingdom Metazoa; phylum Chordata; class Actinopteri; order Siluriformes; family Clariidae; genus Clariallabes; species Clariallabes teugelsi. The sequence continues at coordinate 2,037,308 of JAQMYG010000007.1, forward strand.
GGGCACGCGCTCTGGCGTCACGCGCAGCATCAGCACGCGCAGCATCATCACGCACGAGCCGCGTCTCCGCTCAGGGGTGGCTGGGTAAAGGTAGAAATAAGAAATAAATAATAATAATAATAATAATAAAAGCACAACATTCACACTATTCACTATATAATATTGTGCTTGTTAATGACATCAATTCAATTCAATTTTATTTCAAATTTACAAATGTCATTGTCGCAAAGCAGTTTTACACAATTAAATGAAAATATATAGCTTTCAGAGTTTACACACACACACACACACACACCTGTTTCCTGGCCAAATTAATACAAAACAAAACAGTCACTATTTCAGAAGAATCAAATGTTTATCCTGCATCAAGCACCAAATACTATTATATATACAATATTTTAAGCAAAATAAGATAAGATTCAACTATTCGTCACAGCCAAATGGTTTCTTTCACATAATCCATCTAGAAACTGGGGTCAGAACACAGGCTCAGCCCTGATCAGTGTTGGGGGACGTTACTTTTTATAGTAACTAATTACATTACAAAATTACTGTCTTTAAAAAGTAATCAGTTATATTACAGCGTTATTTTCTGATAAAAGTAACTAGTTCGAGTACTTTTCCATTGCAGAAAATGAAAATTCCTTTGTGATTCCTCATGCATGTTGTTTTAGTCCCCTATAATTATTCTACCATCATCACTCAGCGAAGTTTGGCCCATAATTTGTTAACTACTAATACCCCCATCTCACCTACGCGGTTTCGCGTGGTGGCCGTAAGTACGGTTCATCATGATTCACCACGAGTTTTGCCGCTGTGATTAGGTTTCCATCTTTCAGCGTGTCAGCCTATGCATAGTCAAACCACGTAGATGAGATAGGGGTATAACAGCTGGAACAACAGAGGGGTGGGGGGGTATCGGGGGCGGGGCTTGTAGGACGACTTTCACACACACACACAAACGGATTGGGAATGACTGCTGTCTGGCGCACGGATTACGTAAATTGTCTGAATAACAGATTCCAATGAATGCAACCACAGGGGGGCACAATCCAGTGTCTTCTTGTGCCAGGCCCAAGTCTGGATAAATGCAGAAGGTTGTGGCAGGAAGGGCATCTGATGTAAAACATTTGCCAAATCAAATTTTTCGAATCATTAACAGGAATTCCATTCCGGATCGGTCGTGGCCCGGGAGAGGAGGAAGGTGTGTTCATAGGCAGAGAGAGAAGAGGAAAGGCAAGAGTTTGGGAGTGACAGTACGGACTTTGAATGATGGGACGATGACAGGGAAGGGAAGAGAGTTGGTTGATATGATGCAGAGAAGGAAGGTGGATATACTGTGTCCAGGAGACCAGGTGGAAAGGTAGCAAGGCTAGAAGCTTAGGAGCAGGGTTCAAATTGGTTTACCATGGTGTGGATAGGAAAAGAAATGGAGTAGGAGTTATTCTGAAAGAGGAGTTTGTAAGGAATGTTCTAGAG
>JAQMYG010000007.1:2092290-2109072 GCA_030014215.1 Clariallabes teugelsi
CTGGCAGCGGAATTGCACGCAACATACATGGATTTTTTATTTAATTTTGTTTTTAATGACCCGCCCCAACCCGACCCGCAAATAAAGTGACAATTTCTTTACCCGCCCCAACCCGAGCTGACTTAGCAGACGACCCGCGCATCACTACTGTACAGCTATTGTTCCTATTTGTAGATCACTTCTACGCCACAAGAGGGCGCCCTTACAGTTCAGGCGATGCGCAGTACTGGACGTTGTGTTTTCTGTTACCACAAGAAACTTGTTACCACAAGTTATAACTTGTTACCACAAGTTATAACAAATCCCGCTCGTCTTTCTTTTTTACAGAAAGACGAGCGGGATTTGTTATAGTCCGTTTACGTTAATACTGTTCATGTGTTTGAACTCAAAAAATGTTCGTCTTATTATTATTATCAATTATCAGTTAACATTTTCAACTATTAGTGAAGGGAAAATGTGTGAAATTTGCCCTTTTGCGACTCACTTTTTTTTAGGAAACTGACAAAACGTTACCGAGGTCACGATCGGCAAGATCTATAAATCATTAGAAACGTTTAACTTTTTATTTATTTACTTTATTTTATTTATTTTCAATTACTCATCACTTTATCGCTGTAAACCACATGTTCATACGCGTGTGTTATTGAAAAAAAAGTCAGCAATAAAACTAGACTTTTATTATTCTAAATAAATGTGTTTATGGGCGGAGTCACAGACTGATGAACTCCAGGTGGAATTATGACACTGACACAGTGGTAGAAAACTAATGAACTAAAACTCCCCCTTGTGACTGAAAGGTGAACTGCAGACATAAATTGTGAATTTTTTTATCCCAGTGTTTGTGAGCCGGAGATTTAGAGAGCAGTCGCATTGATTGTGATTTGTCTAAGAAATTAATTTCTGCATGTTGATTTCAGGGCGATCTGAAGGAGGGGGAAGGGCGGTGGTGGTGGTGGGGTGCTCACTTTTGGTAGCGTCAAATTTTTCAAATGAACCAAACGTTTAATTCGAGCAATTAAACATGTTATTAAAAGTGTTTCATGTTTGCTTCACTGTCTGAGATTCACGTGCTGCAGAAGCTCCAGAGTTACTGTAAAGTGTGTGTGTGTGTGTGTGTGTGTGTGTGTGTGTGTGTGTATATACACACACACACACACACACGAGAACAGTGACAGCAGTGTAGAGGGAGATTTCACACGGGTAGGCGAGAAGGTAACGCACGAGGGGTGAGTAGTGCAAGTGGAGCGAGGCGATGTTAAAGGTGTGTGTGTGTGTGTGTGTGTGTGTGGTGATACAGCAGTGTGAGGAGATGCAGAGGAGGTAAGAAGAACTCGTGCTCGCGCCCTCCATTTGGAATATATTTTTTTTTAAAGTGTAAAACTCCAGAACATGATTTGAACACGAGCAGCCGGACATCACGACCCACAGCGCCACCACCTGGTCATCTGGACCGTTACACTGTGTAGTGAATGAACCTAGCGGTGAAGCCAGTGGTATACGCGGCTCCTCCAGTGCAGGTGTCGTGAGTGTGTGTGATGTGTGTGGTGAAGAACGCTGTATTTGATCGTTTTAGTCTCATTGTGCTTTGCCAGGGTTGCCAGATCACACCAATACGGTCATCTCATGCAGAGCTGAAACTCACAAGGACAAAAAAATTAATAATAGAAAAAAGTCTCATGTTGCTCTTAATTTTTTAACAACTGAGTATTAAATATTTTATTTTAAGATTTTCTTCAGGTGTTGATTTCATTCAAGATAACAGCCTTTAAATGATAAACAAAAACAAAATTACCCCCACACTTTTTTTCTCCCTCCTTTACTGACCCATTAAATGCTCCAGTCGCTGTGAGTTCTGTGACGCGCTGCACTTCTAGTATTGTCTTGTTGATTTTGTTTTTTGTTTGTTTTTTTCCTCCCAACAGAAAATCTCGATACCCCAGTCCACGAGTCCAAATGACCTGCGAACTTTTACTTTCTACCTGTCGAACGTGGGGAGGGACAACCCCCAGGGCAGCTTCGACTGCATCCAGCAGTACATCACAAGGTACGACACAAAGTACATCATCACCAGGCTTAAACGCAACTTCCAGGTGTAAAAAAAGAGGCGATCAGGAGTCGCCATAGACACCAGGGTCCGTATTCACGAAGCTTCTTCAGCCTAAAAGTTGCTCCTAGTGACTAGTGATTAGTTGCTTCAAAAGTAGACACATCTTCAACATTTGGCTGTTTTAATTAACTGAGATATTTAGTCTATAACAGAAACTTTGCATAAAGTAGCCTGTGGTCATGATTGTACAATTTCTTCATATACAAACGTTATGATCGCATTTTAAGACCTTTACAGATTTATAATAAAAAAAAATTATCAACCAATCACAGTCCTTGAATTGCTGCGTCATCCCTAGCAACGGGGTCGACCACATCACATCGACCACGCCCCCCTCACTGAGATAAGGGGTTTTGTACTTTCCTGAGAAAGTTTCCTAAATCACTTTTAGTCTAAGACTCCCAGTACGGTACGAGTACGGCCTCTATCCTCTCAGCATTTCCCAAAATCTTCATTCATTTCATTCAGATTTCATAGTTATTTCCTGTTTAGTTCCAGGTGTTTGTATCTTCAGTTGGTAATTATTGGCGCCTCTGGTTTCCTCAGTGAAGGGAGCATACAGCTGGACTGCCTGGGAGGAATCCAGGATAAGATCACGGTTTGTGCCACGGACGACTCGTACCAGAAGGCCAGGCAGAGCATGGCACAGGCGGAGGAGGAGACGCGCAGCCGCGCCGCCATCGTCATCAAACCCGGTGGCAGATACGTGGGTAAGAATCATCAGAATGGGGTTTACATGACGAGGAACTTGTCTCTCAAAAGTACAGACCGTAAATAACAAGACGCCGTCCACAGGAAGTACACGACATTCAAGAACCATTAAATACAGATCAAGTGTACATGATGGATGTGGGGATGAAGTGATGCCGCGACACAGTGTGTGTGTGGATGTGAAGTAGGGTGTGTGACGAGTGTGTAAAGATCACGGCGTTGATTTTTGTTTTACAGCAGAACCCTGTCTTGGTGTACAGGTTTCTGTAGGGCCGGGGGGGAGTGAGGAGGGGGTGGGGTCCAGGGTCCGAGGGGGCAAGGAAGGGAGAACTTATTATTTATTTATTTACAGTTTGCTGCAGTCTGTTATTGTCAGAAGTACACAAACAAGTACTTGCCTAGAATTCTGCTCTCGTGCAAGTAGAAGGGCCACTTAAAATGTTTATACGAGTTGAAGTACACACTAAACTACAAGCATTCCACAGAGCACCAGATTTTTCTGGACATCTGTCCGTCATTCAGAAAATACTCAAGTAAAGTACAGACAGAAGAAAACATGATTAAGTACAGTGACCGTGTGGTTGCACTTCGTTACTCGCCAGCTTCGGTTCCTGTCTTGTTTTGGTTACGGATTCCTCGACCTCGGTATAGAACTGTAACAGCAGCTCCTGTAGCAGACCGTACTTCCTCAGTGGGGACAGAAGGAGCGTCTTCTGCTGGGCCTCTTGTCGAGGGGTGTCCCCGTAAAGTCCACGGTCATCTCCACACGGGTTCTGCTCCAGGTTGTTCCAACATTTATATGTAAACAAATAAATAAATAAAAACCCGTCAACGTGTGGACATGGTCTGAGACATGAAGGAGGCTCCGTCAGAGTGTAACATTAACACTTGTGGCGGTCTGAGGACGGTCCTTATTCTCTCCAGTTTGTTCTTCTGAGAGGTTTTTTATAGTTTTCCTGAACTGTATTATACAACCAAAGGTACAGTTATAGTAAAAAAAAAAAAAATAGTAGAAAATCTCATTATAAGATTCATTTCAGTTCGACTTTTATAACCTGATCAACACTATGAAGAGGAATCACAATGTGAAACGAGTTCTCAGTCGTCCGTATCATGTCTCATCACCTGAGGCATGGATCACTCGCGGCGTTTAAACGTTATCGTCTCTACACTCTGTTGTTCAGCAGTGATGATTTAAGTTCTGTAAACATTTAACACCATGATGTTTGCATGCAGAGTAGTATAGTTGCATATTGTTTGTAAATATATTTCATAAATAACTTCGTGTCTATACACAACTGCTGTAAAGACATTAAGCTCAGAGATTTTCCATGTCACTTGTATATGAGAGAGAGAGGGAGCGAGAGGGAGTTGATTTTAGCTTGATGACTCTTCATGACATTCCCTGCTCAGGTAAACGCGTCCAGATCCGGAAGCCGGCGATGGCGCTTTCAGACGTGGCCCCGTCGCGGCGCTTCTCCCGTCCTGTACTCATCTCCAGCAACATGAAGAAGAGCACGGCACCGCCGCGGCCGCTCAGGGAGCGCCTCGTCCACTTACTCGCCCTCAAACCTTACCGCAAGCCCGAGCTGCTGGTGCGCCTCACAAAGGACGGCCTCTCGCCCCAGGACAAGGACACTTTAGACAGCCTCCTGCAACAGGTGTGTGTCAATCAGTAAATAAATAAACTACGTTCTGTTATTTAAACAGAAGCGGAAGCTCAAATGAGAAGGTCCAGTTCCTACTGTGCACATCATTTTCCCCAGGAAGAAGAAATTGTGTGTTAATGTTGAAATGTTAAGATTTTCTCCTTGTTTGTTCTGCAGGTGGCTAATCTGAATAGCAAGGACAACACCTTCACATTGAAGGACTGTTTGTTTAAGGAGGTTCAGAAGGATTGGCCTGGCTACACCGAGGTAGACCAGCAGATCCTCAAGAGGATCCTTGTACGGTAAGAGGGAGCGGAAACCAAGTCCTGACTTTGTACAGTTAAATACAGTTAAACCCTGGATTGTGAGCGTACAGTAATTCGTTCCGGAAGCGCGCTTGTATATCAAAGTGAATTTCCCCCATAAGAAATAATGGAAACTCAGATTACACAACCCAAAAATATTCATATAAAAATAATTAATACAAAATATAAAGTAAAAATAAAACCTATTAACCTGAACTTTACCGTTAAAAGGAATCGTTGCTGGTGTTGGACAATAAGAGAATTTCTCACACACACACACACACACGCACACGCTACACTGGAATCACTGCTTTCTGACAGAAAGTCTGTCGGAAAACTGTAATCTTCTTCTTCTTTTTGTGTGACTTTAACAGTGAACCTCTCTAATGTCACTTGCTTTTGCCTCCTTTTGAGGTTTTTGTGGAAATGTGACGCTGCATTATCGTTAAACAGATTGACTTCCTGCACCGCTACAGACTTCATAACCTTTTTCTTCACGCTGTACTGTTGTTGCAGTACATCTACTAAAGAACACTCACTACACTTGGACACAAAATGTAAAAAAATACTTTACGCACACACACGTGGTCACAATGTTATAGTAAACCATACACACACTCACTGAGCATGGGAGACCATTACCCATAATCCCACAGCGCAAGAGAGAGATGAACCATTGGTTCAGTTGTGATCACGTGACGCTCGGCAGACAGAGCGCATGCATAGTACTCGTATATCAAGACCGCGCTCGTTAACAAGTCAGAATTTATTTAAAACATTTAGCTTGTCTTGCAAAACACTCGCAGTCCCAGGGCTTTACTGTACAGTGTTTCAGACAGTTTCTGTAGATCTTTTTATTCTTTTGTTCTGATTCTTTGGAAAATAAACATACTGTGCTTAGTTACTTTGTTAATCCGGAAAATCAACCCGAGGATTTGTGCTTCATCTTTAGGGTTGTGTTTATGACCCTGTACGTCTCTGTCCACCTGCTCAGACTCTGAGTTACTGACTGTTGTGCAAGAGCCACGCAGCCAAACTGTTCAAAGGTCTTTGTGGCACAGCAAATGTGACCCGTGTGTGTATGTGTTTGTGTGTGGCTGAAAAAGATCCAATATCTGTTTACATCCAGATGCCACGATCAGACACAGCAGCTCTTGTTAACCTCCCCTCCCTTTGTTTTGCTTTTCTTTACACATCAGGATCTGGCCTAATCATATACCTGCTTCATAAAGTGATTTAAAGTGTTTCTAAAGATCTAGTGTTTGTACACAAATCTGTGTGAAACTCCTTCTGTATTTATTCCGTGTCTCCATGTGATGGATCAGTGCTGTGGATTGTTTTTTTTTTTTTTTTTTTTTGTACAGCATTTGCTGAATCTGTTGGTGTGATTTTGTTTGATTTTGTTTTTTCATGTGTCTTTCTTCCTCCACAGGAAACTGTGCAAGGCTCAGAGTAGTGGTGTTGTGCCCGGAGAGAATCCGGTCAGCCCGCACAAAGAACCGGCCAGTAGCTCTCCATCTCAGGTCAGTCTCCTCTCTATAATCCACTCAGATAGCAAACTCTGGACACCATCCCCCCTACATTCCCCAATCCCACCCCACCGTACTCCTTCCTGACCCGAGACAGGGTCTAACAATAATGTGTTTCCTCTGAGAGAAGTAAAGCACGACAAGTGAAATTGACAACTTTTCATAGTTTCAGTGAATCAGTCCGGGAGCACGATGATGGAAAATGTCTGTCGTGTAAAACTGTCCTGATGGTGAATAATCATAATTTCAGGGAAATCCTCAACAAAACACAGTTCACAGTCCAATACAGTGGAAATCAGCTCAGACAACATGGCGTCCGGGATTCTCCTCGTGATTTAAAGACGCAAAGACAACACTGTTGCATTTGATATGTGAGATTCATTTCCTTAGCCGTGATTACGGTTTTTGACCACATGATTCAGTCAAGTGGATTGGTATGCATTACATTGTATATTCGTGTCTAAGACTCACATTGTCAGACTTAAGAACAAATCCGACTTGTGAACATGCTCCTGGAACAGAACTCGTTTGTAGGTCAGGGACCAGCTGTAATCTGATTACCTGCTGTTACCAGACCTGCTAATTTAACATTGTGAAGTTATCACACAAAAATACACAACAGCGGTCTTTTTATAACGTGCACGGTAAGACCTGATGTTCACATCTGAACCCCTCACTCACAAACTTTACTTTCACTGAATGAACAGGTTTGAGTGTAATACACTGTAATGGTTCTGTTTTACACCAGTACCGCTATTCACATCTGAGAAAACACCAGTTTGTAGTTTAATCTTACAATTACTTGTATTCACTGTTCAGTCACGGCTGTGTATCTTTTAACTGAACTCTGAACTCTTACGCCTAGGCAGCTTAATAGCTCAGTCAGCAACATGTGCTCAGTGCTGCAGAACAAGACCCTGTGTTTAAAAATATATATAATAATAATAATAGTAATGTATGTTTATGTATTCATATTCCTCATAATATATTATCTACTGCGTGTAATTTACTATAATGATTAAACATTTTATGCAGACAATAACTAAAATCCCCATGTTTTAGGTTTTAGAGAGAAGTTTGTTTTTTTGTATTTGTCCGTTTCATATCTGTGACTAAATAGTATAAAAAATTTTTTTTTTTAAATCTAAACTCACGTTGGCTCAATAAGAGGATTTGTTGAAGTGTTGCAAGGGCCGTGCACTAAGTAAACTACTTTTGTGCAGCTTAACATTTTACACAGTTTGTAAATAATGGAAACTATTTCTCCTGTTTTAAAGCACCATGGCAGGATTTCTCTGGAGCTCACACACTTAACAAATAGAAATGTTTCAAGGGAAAGGTTTTGCACTATAAACATTCACAGGAGTATTTCTGCAGACATGCTTTACTATTGTAAATGTCTTTTCTCCCCCCTCCCCCATGTTGTTGTTCCCTCTTCTTAAGTAACACACCCATGTTTATATTCTACAGAAAAGAACTACTGAAGAATTTATCGACCCCCTGGCAAACAAGAAGCCCAGGATATCGCACCTGATCAGTAAGGGAACGACACCCGTGAATGGAAAATTAAACTCTTCGAACGGGAAGGACCCCTGCGGCTTATCCGGTGCTCCGCTTCCTCTGCTGGATCTGTCTCAGCACCTCGAGCCGCTGTCGGACGTCAGCAACGACTCGAGCCACAACGGCAGGGACTGCGAAGGTCAGGAGGCGGCGGTGGCCGAGAGGCTCAGCCAGACACCGGCCGCGACGGGGAGCGGCCCGCGGGCCGAGGCGTTGTCGGGGTCGGCGCCCTGCAGCGTAGACGCATCGAAGGTCCCCAGCACCTCGCCAACGCCACACGGCAAGTCCAAAAAGTCCAAAAAACGCAAAGATAAAGACAAGTCCAGAAAGAAAGATCCAGAGAAGGAGAAGCGGGAGAGAAAAGGAACGGAGGATGGTGACGGATCGCACATGAAGAGTTTGTACAAGGTTACTACCAGTCCAGACCTGCGCATGACGAGTGTTCCACATAAAAGCACAGGTACGGGGTTCTGGAAAATTACACACTTTAGACTTTTATTTTCATATATATATATATATATATATATGTGTGTGTGTGGAGTTAAAGGCTCAAATCTGATTGGTCATGAGGTGTGCATAATTTGCATACAACAACCCACCTACAGTCAAGACTCCCCCAAGAAGTATTGTTTCTTTTATTTAATCACATTGCTCGCATTAGAAAAGTACCCCTAGGTGTCTGGTTTTGAGCTAGTTACGTCTGATAAAAATGAAAAAAAGTTTATGTTGTTCATTAAAAATGGCAAGAAAGCCACCAAATGCAATATTTTTGTATAAATAAAAAATAATAATTAGACGCATTAGGTCTTTATTTAAAGAAAGCTTTATCTCCTACTGAGTAACAAGACTAGGCAAGACTTTCATGAAGGGGACAAATTTAAAGCCTCATATTTTTTTGGACTGCTTCGAGAAAGGGGTTCAGTGTTTTGCCGTTGTGTTTTGGATCATTGATGTACAGAGTAGTGCTGGTGTGGTGTCGGTAGTTACTAGCTAATGGGGGGGGATGGGGGATTGATTTGGTTTCGTATCACCATTCTTTGGTTTGGAAATTCATGGATTACTACAGCCTCAGAAATCAGCAATTAACAAACAGCACCTCAGATTAGAGCAGTTTTAGAAGATTTTACAGAGTGTAAGTAGCAGATATACATCTCAATATCAACCGTTCAGAGGAGATTACTGAAGGCGTCCAATACAGTGCAGTTTTACAGTGTAGAAAGAAATTAAAGTTATGAACAACCATAGGGGGTGTGTCCAAACTTTTGTGGAGTTTGGGGAAGAACCACATTTGCGTGTGAGGGACAGCTGTCCACATACACATACTTGCTTTCATTTCTCATGTTGGTTTTCTTTCAGATCTGAACGGGATGTACAACAGCTCCAGTATTCCTGCGTCTTCATCTGTCCAGGCAGACTATTTACTGTAAGTACACCTCGCATAACCATCGCGCATAATTCAGCTCACAATTTTCTTTAGTGAGTGATTTTTTAAAATTGATTTATTTATTTATTATTTAAATTTTTTTTTGTACGTCTGAGCAGAAAGTACACTGAGATCAGGTCCCAGGAGCAGCGGCAGAGCTACAAGAACGACTTTAACGCGGAGTACAGCGAGTACCGGGCACTCCACGCACGAATAGAGGGCATCACCCGGCAGTTCACTGTGCTGGACGCTGAGCTGAAACAGCTCCAACAAGGCACAGATCAGTATAAGGTAACACCTGGACCAGTTCACACACATCAGTCTGAAAGTTACAGCCAACAAAGCTTTATAGTTCTAAGTAGCGTCACTTAGCAGAAACATTTTTAGCGATACGAGTAGAACGTGTATTGTATTGTAGCCCGAGTCCCGTAGACATCACGGCCGTGCTAACAAAACAATTTTAATACTTCATATCTAACTGTGACCGCAGTTAACTGTATTTGAACGCACTGAATCAGAGTACAGTAGAATTACACACACACACAAACAAAACTGTTGATATCCTTTTGTTAAATAGAAAAAAAATAGTCACTGAAATAATAACGTGAAACTGACAGAAATATTAAATAAAAATGTAACGGAAAATCCGACTTTTAAAAAAAAAATTATTTTTATTTTTTTATGCTTCTGCTGAACCTCAATTCAGAAGCAATCTAATGAAACTGGCCTGGACAAAAATGATGGCACCCCTAGAAACCAATTGAAAATAATTTGACCATAGAGACATGTTAAACTAAAGTGCGTCATGTAATTCCCATCACAGGTGTCTTCAAACCTGTAATCAGTCAGTCTGCCTGGTTAAAGAATGAAAAGTACAGGTAGTCCCCGACTTACAAACATTCGAGTTACAAACATAGCTCACGTGTCATTTTGTACAATACACGTGAGCTATTTTTGCTATGACACTGCAGTGCACCAGATACCAATATTTACAATTATATACAATATTTTCAGTGTGTAAATGAATGTATAAAATGCCCAAAGTTTGGTACACTGTACGTGTGTTCACACTTGTATGGGGGCGGGGAGGGGGGATGGGGTGCGTGAGAAATGAGTCGGCCTCACTCGGTTTCAAAGAATCAGTCCGGGAGCACGATGATGGAAAATGTCTGTCCTGTAAAACTGTCCTGATGGTGAATAATCCTAATTTCATAAAATCCTCAAACAGTTCACAGACATGAAGTAGTTCACAGTCCAGTACAGTGGAAAACAGCTCAAAATGAAGGCGCAGTAACAACATTGTTGCATTTCACTGAGAGATTCGTTCCCTTGCTTTACATTGTACATTCGTGTCAAAGGCATATAAGACTCACTTTGTCGGACAGGAGATAATTTCCTGTATGATTAGCATCTCTCTCTTTATATGCTGTGGTTCTCGTGGTGGACAGATGGTGAGCCGAGAGCCGGTGGTGCAGAGCTAATGTGGTTTTCCCTGACTCGCCGTCTGACCTCAAACGCCCCTTCCATGTTTTTGCTCAGGATTGACATTTTAGATTCTGTAGAAAAGTCTTGTGTTAAGTGTGCTGGGTTAGTGCTGGGTTCTCAAATCAAGCATGTATTGATTTCTGATCTTCCTGATTTTCCCAAATGACGTCTAAGACACGTCAGGGCTTATTTATAACCTTACTTTAACCTTACAAATCGGGAAAAGCCCCTTGGAGGCTCGTGGGACCTTTTTAAACTGCCACTTATCCTAAATGAGCGTCCTTGTGTACAAACGCACACGCGCACTATTATTGTGGGAGATTTTTTTGATTGTGTTTAACCTTTGAGTTGTAGATTGTAACCCTACAAAATATACAATACTGATATTAGTTTATGTTTTGCAGACAATCCACAATCAAATACTTCAAGAGTATCGCAAAATAAAAAAGGTAAGCGTGTATGTGTTCTTTGTTTATTTATTTATTTATGTAACAGAGACTGGTTATTACCTCTTGGCTAATCACTCGATCATAACCACGCCTCGTATCTCCAGTTTCAGCTCCGGTACTTAATTCCTTTACATATTTATATATTTTTTTTCATCAGCTTTTACTTAAAGGTTGTTATTCACATTTTTTTTTCATGTGATGAGCTTCTGATTTATTTCATGAGATACACACTACCAGTCAAAAGTTTGGACACACCTTCTAACTCTAAAGTTATTCAAATTATACAATAATCTCTTTTGAACAGTTGATATTGAGATGTATATCTGCTACTTCTGCTCTGTAAAGCTTCATAACGGCTCTAATCTGAGGTGCTGGATGTTAATTGCTGATTTCTGAGGCTGGTGACTCTAAATGAACTTCTCCTCTGCAGCAGAGCTAACCCTAACCCTAACCTTTGCCCTCCTGGGAAGGTCTTCATGAGAGACAGATTCATCATGGTTTTGCCAAATTGCAGAACAGCATGTTAAATTTTTTTTTAAATAAAACGTGTTGTTCTAAAACTTGGAAAATAAAAAAACAAAAGAACATTTAATTAGGAGGTGTGTCCAGACTTTATTTTGGTAGCATGGATTCAGGATGGAAATGTTCATTAAGTTATTCGAAGCTGTACAGACGTGTGTGTGTGAGACTGTTTGTACTGAACACTGATCACTCGTTGTCTCCTGTTGTTTCCTCACAGACTAATCCCAACTACAGCCAAGAGAGGAACCGCTGTGAATATCTCCATAACAAGCTGGCACATATAAAGAAACTCATAGCAGAATATGATCAGCAGCAACTTCAGCATTGGCACTAATCATGATGTTTTTTTTTGTTTGTTTGTTTGTTTTTTTTTCCTCTTTTAATGTCTGGAAACAAAGACAGTGAGAGAGAGAAACTCTGGATTCTGGGGAGTTTCCTGTATTTCTGTTTTCTGGCTCTAAAACAGAAATGGCTCTGAAGGACAAATGTCGCGAGAGCATTCCTGCCCCATTCCTACACCTACCCTCCGACCTACACACGCACACACACAGTTTTTCCTGGGGGACGGGGGCGAGTGTGTGTGTGTGTGAGGTGTTTTACACTGCGTATGGAGAAGTCTTCTGGGCATCAGGTCCCTCTGTGATAGCACACAGGTCTCCTAAAGATCAGAACACCTTGGAGTTGTTATTATTATTATTATTATTTTAATGTTTGTTTTTTTTCTCCTCGCTTTATAAACTGGGGCAGGCAACACTGAAACTGGTTTCGCAAAGTTTCCTACTTTGTTTATTAAAAGAAATCAAGAGAAATGTCATGTTTCCTGATATATTGAACGGAAGGTACTGATATTATTATTATTTATTCTTTTGTCTTCCTGAGGGTTTATACCAGATCTGTTGTACACTCCTCAGTATGAGCTCGAATTTATTTTTATTTTTCTTTCCAAGTTAAAAAAAAAAAAAAAAAACTAAAGAAAAAAAAAAATCAGTATTTTATGCAAATGCTGCCTTTGGTTCCAGGTAGTCCATAGTTTGCAGTTCATTAATTGATGATTAGTTTATTCTCTGGCTTACGCAGGGACTCTGCTGAAAATCTCAAGCCAAGCCGGTTTAGCCAATTTTACACTGTGTGTGAGCAAATGGATGTCGATAAAATGCCTACAGGTGGCACAATAGTGTCTTTTTGTGTTTGTGTAAAGGCTTTGACTGTATGCTGTTGATTTAATTTCTAGCTTGGTTAAACCTGCCAAAGCTGGTCATTTTTTCCTTTTATTTAACGAAGCGCCTGGGTGTGTGTCAGAGTGAGAGTCGGGTGCTCACGACTTACAGCCGTCTGTGTTTGTACTCGCCCTTCTATTATGAAGATGATAAACCTAGAACTATTTAAATATGTGCAGAAGCATTACACCAGCCTTGATGGACTTGGTTTTCAAGTCATGTTTATCAGGTAAACTATATCTATATCTATATATATCTATATATAAAGTCCCTCAGATATGGCTGTATCCCTTTAAAGTATCCTGATTGTGCACACATGCAGAGATCACAAGAGAGCAGGCAGGTATATGTGCTGTAACTGTATTTTATTTTTATTTTTTTTCCAGCCCTTTTTGGTCATGTAGACCTCTAGACCAACTACAGTTTGGAGAAATATGTACATTTTTTTTTCCCCCCTTTGCCATAATTTAAACGACTGCCCTTTAAGCGCCAGCATTTCGAGATGACGGCCGACCCTTAACGCGTTTCTCTGAGTATTTGCCATCTTTAGTATTCACCCTTCAGTTCCATTGAGGCAGAGAACAGACTGTCGCGTCTGTAAAGATGTCTGAAGAATGGTTTTACAATTGACGGCTGTCGACAAACAGTTTCTGATATTGAGCTTTTTATGTTTCAAATATTAAAAATCTGCACTTTGCTCAGCCTCTTGATGTTCCTCTTCCCTGGGTTTTGCTGCAAGTTAATTTCTCCATCATTGTCCATCTAAGTGCATGCTTTTTGTGAATGTCTTCAAGGAAAACGAAACAAAAATAAAAGACCGGATTTTGTACTATAGTTTTACTGTAGTACAGTATACTGAAGGTGTTCAGTTCTAATAAAACCTGATGAAAACATTTTAAGACTGGAGAACAGGACACACTCCCCTGTGCTGTTTTTCCCCCATCAGTGTGAGGAGCAACTGCTCGTTTCTTTTGTGTATTAGATTCACTTTCCTTTGATTTACAGTATTGATCTGGATTTTATTCTGATTTGAGCGGGATCGTTCCGGGTTAGAGATATTTGTAGATCTTTGGTAGAAATCTTAGGCCCATTCTAAATGAAACTACATTTTAATAGACCCTTGTTTTACAAGCGCCCGGGATTTTTATTTATTTATTTATTTTTTCTCCCGGATGTAGTTTTTAATTGGTGCTAAAGTTAATTGGTGCAAGCTGCAAACAATAACACGGTTACCTTATGACTTATTACCTGGCGTTATTTTAAAGACTCCGCTCGATCGCCAATTGGTATTAGTATCAATATTTATTTTATTATTTTTTTCTTTAATTATCTGGTCAGAAAGAATTCGCTTTAAATATGCCAAATGACCTGTTGTTTAGAGTAGTGTAAGAAATTATTCTGCTGTTTTAAAACACACACACACACACGGAGGCTTTTGAAATTAATGTTAATGCTAAAACCCAAAGCGTTTTTTTTTTTTTTTTTTTTTTTAAATAAATGTTCAGGACTGGGACTGAAATTTGTCTTAGAATTTCAATAAAATTGTCAAACCTTTTATATTTTGCGGTCGTTTGAATGTTCCTTTAGAGCCGGTGGATTTATCCAGAACCTGACGTGCACCAGTCAATAACACCAACACCAATCACGGCTCACCCAGGCACAAAAAAAATAAAATAAAAAATTAATGTTGGCCATGATAGAAAGTTATCAGAACACCCAGTGCACCTCAACCGGCCGTGTTCGCGGCCCAGCAGGCAGAGAGCCCAAAACCATCCTGCGTCCAAACTCCACAAATCCCAATCTCATGTGGCTCCATGGGAGGCGTCAGACAAACAAGTTCCGATCCATGGAGACCTCACCATGAAACCCACAGAACCCAAAGGAGCCTCGTCCCAGGAGTCACAGAGCTGCCCCGGGGACACAGGGGGAACCCAAAACCTAGTTGGTTTTTGTGTTGACGGTTTTAATGTTATGGCTGATCTGTGTACGTAGTGCTGCTGTTTGGATGTTTTTCATCTCTTCAGCGATTGAAGAAGCCTGACAGGTGAGACAGAGGAGCAGAAACACAGAGGTTTTACTCCAGAACTTAAATGTAGCTTTAGACTGTGATTACAGACGGCTGCGTTTGATGTGATGATTATTTGACTCACTAGGTGGAAGCAAAGACTCGAGAGACGTGTTTTTTCCTGCAGTCTCGTTAGACGCCATATATAATACCAGATAAAGGTTTTTGTCAGTGATCTGGTTAAAAAGGGTAAATTAATTCTAACGCATAATTAATTTTTGGGAGAAGTGAAGCAGTTTTCTTTGCAGTTTGTGGAGTCAGCAGCTGCAGCGCCTGGAAATAATTGAGTTTTTTTCACAAAACTAGGAGTGATGTCGCTCCTCCTGATGATCCTCATGCAATAGAAAAAAAGTTTCATACACACACACACACACACACACACACTACTGTATATCTGCGATGATATAGTAATGAGAAATAATGAAAAATGATGATAATGTGTTACATTTGGCTTCTGTGTTGTTTGACCTTGTGTGTGTGTGTTTGGCAGCGCAGGTGAGTGCTGGTGTAGGGGGGCTGGGGTGATCACCACGGTCACGGGCCAAACCTTCTCAGTCCTGTAAAGCTCTCCCACACAATTCAAAGCCGACCTCTTTTCTATAACCTGGTTATAACTAATAAACAATGATTGACAGCTGCAATCTTTCTGATTTTAGAAGAAGCTCATTTTCCTTCACAGCTGTGTACGATAAATGCTTTAAACAGTTAAATTAAGAAAAACAACATGGCCCACATGAAGGACAGTTCAATAAAATAAACGTCTTGAGAATTCCGTAATCTTAGATTAAGTTTCTTGACCAGACAGACTGCTTGGAGTGATGAATTTCCCCCAGACGTCTGCCCTCAGACACTTC
This sequence comes from Clariallabes teugelsi, assembly GCA_030014215.1. NCBI lineage: Eukaryota > Metazoa > Chordata > Actinopteri > Siluriformes > Clariidae > Clariallabes > Clariallabes teugelsi. The sequence continues at coordinate 2,108,167 of JAQMYG010000007.1, forward strand.
CACCTGATCTATGGAGACGTCTGTCGAGTGTTTTACTGCAGAATTCTGTTATCCAACTGACAAGGCTTCTGGCCAACAGGTCTGTTTCATTATCAAGTGTCAGTTGTGATATTTCTGGCAAAAATCTTCTCCAGTTCCTGACAGACACACCGCAGTAATCAGTCCGGCTATGTCCAGGGGTGCCGATACATATGGCCTGCGGGCATGAAGGCTCTATACCAGCTCGCTGTATCAATTTACATTCTATTCTAAATTTACGTTGTCTTGTGGACTGCAATCAAAATTATTTAAATTAAGCTAAAAAGCATCAGCAAGTCTCTGTTCCTCCACTAGGGTGCAATGTAGAGCAACTCACTCAGATACTGACAAAATGTCATAATGTTATTCTTTTTAATCTTTTACTTAAATTTCACATCTATTCCCAAATAAGCCAATTTCATGTATAATCCCGGTCTGTCATTATGTGACAATGTCTATTATTTTTTAAAATAGTGTATAAATAAAAATCCATGTTATGTATAATCTCAAGGCCGTTCCAGTTTCAGGCTTTAACCTGAGAAAATGAGGAAAAGTTTAAGGGGGTGAATACTTATGCATGACATTATAGGGTAAAACCATCAATAATTCTTTTCTCTTCCTTTTTTTCTCCATAAATCACAGGCTGTTCATTTGTTCATCTTAAAACTGAGCAGGTTTACGTGGTGTTGTTTATCTGTTATTGGGCCATTTAACTAATTTAATGGTTTGTCCTACATGAGGTATTTGATCATATGGAATGTTAATTAAAATAATCCTGTTCTTGAATCTGCTGTCGTAAAAATTCTGAACCAACCTCGAGGCTACTATATATATATATATATATATATATATATATATATATATATATATATATATATATATACAAAC
>JAQMYG010000007.1:2127038-2145634 GCA_030014215.1 Clariallabes teugelsi
GTAGAATGTAGAAAATAAATCACTAAACAAAAACAAAGAAATTTGCAAGTGACCCCAAACTTTTGAATGGTAGTGTATATTTTTGACAAAATGTTGTATACATTTAAAAAATAAAAGTAGATTTTTCTAAAAACAAAAACCAGTTAATCTTTGTTTCTCTTATATATTTTATATTGCTGTTTAATTAAGCAAAAATACATTTTATCTGATTACTCGATTAATCGATTACATTTTTGGTAGAATACTCGAATACGAAAATATTTGATAGCTACATCCCTAGTACATTTGGACATTCATGCACATTTGCACATTGCAGATTATGGACATTTATGGACCATGGACATCTACACACACATGCACATTTGCACTCTTCCTGGACATTTCCATTTATATTCATCTTTAGATTTTTTCTCTCATTGTATAGATAAGTTTTTTTAAAAATATTTCTTATATATAAAATATTTTTATATTTTGTTCTATTTATTTCTTGTTAATTGTTTTTACATTTTTAAGGTCACGGGTGGTCATTTAAACATTTCACTGCATATCGCACTGTGTATGAGACAAATAATTTTTTTAATTTGAATTTACCTGTACTGGGTTAACATCTGTACAATTGTCTATTTAAAGCACATGGTTGTGCTACACACACACACACTCTCTCTGGCACACCTACACATTATGTTAAATTTAACATCTTCCAAGAATTTGCACATGCGCACACACACACACACACACACACACATACCTAAACCCCTCCAGCACACCTACACGGTCGTGCTTATGTTTTTAAACCTGTTAGTGCTCATTACTACAGAGCGCCCTGCAACCCATCATCCAGCTGAATGTCTCTGTTCTGTTAAAGCTGCTCTAAAACTCACTGTAAAGCAATCACTAATGCGTTTAAAGAAAGTTACTCCTAGAGGAATACTCCTTATAGTGTGTGTGTGTGTGTGTGTGTGTGTGTGTGTGTGTGTGAAGCTGTCAGTGGGAGTCATTTTGGGACAGAGGGTAACACTGTTCACTCTGAGTGACTCAGACTGTGTATTGCGTAACCAGAGATAATAGAGTGACGGTTACACTGCTGACACACGGGTATGAAGCAACAGCTGCACAACAGCACATATCAACCCAACCCCATCATCAGGGCAGACTAATATCAGTGAGGACACCTCACACTGCATCATTCAATGATACACACATGTCCTGAATAATTTAACCTTTTTGTATTCAGTAATAAAATAGATATATTTACTCTTAATGATTGTGTGCATCCTCAAAAATATTCTTAAAACGCCTATGTGTATTATTTACCTAATGGTGAAGTCCTGAATGAGAACAGATGTTTATTCAGTCTCGGGCAAGGAGTCTCAGTTAACGTTCACATCAAACATCACAGTAGGGAAACATGCAGGCTGATCTTTCCAGATTTTCACACACAGACATCGAATAAATCCCTAGAGTTTACACAGAATGGTGCAATTCGGCTGAAAAACCTCGCGGATGAAACAGACAGCTCTGGCAGGAAGTCTACTCTAATAACCACTCTGAGTATCCGTAGTGAGCAGAAAAGCATCTCGGAACGTGCAGGATTCATGAAGATCAGATCACGTTCCACTACTCTCAGCCTAGAACTAAAAACAGGCATCTGAACCCCCACACACACACGCACACACATACACAGCCAACCTGGAGAGCTAACAATTGGAAAAGACTGCTGCTGATCACCTGCTCTTTTAATAACCGTTTGTGATCTGAAGCTGCAGTGAGCACCGGATCCCTGCTGTCGTTTGAACCTTACATTAAAAGTAAACATTTCCAACTATGACTTGAACGAGTCCAAGTCACAAAGATGACATTTTCCCCATTCTGATGTTTGATGTGAACATTAACCCGCGTGATTGACCTGTATTCCCATGATCCTTTGCACTGTGCTGCATGTCACATGACTGGCTGATTAGATACCTGCATGAAGAAGCAGGTGTACAGGTGTTCCTATTAATAAAAAGGCATTATACTGGGTCATACTGTATCATCGTGATACATCATCTGGCCATAAGAGTGAGACCGCTCTAGGCTGCTGTTTTAAAAGTTATATATCTCTCTAAAATGTGTGTGTGTGTCAGATAATTTCTTTTCGAGTTATGATGAAACATTTTAACCACTATGAAAAAAGTACCAACCGCTTGAAGTTATGATGAAATAACAGTTTCTGTCCTACATGATATCTGAGTATTGCAATATCCTTAGTTTTTTTAATATTTTTTATAATTACGCTCTGACTAAATACCCCATGTGTGCCTATTCAACCTCGCAACAGATTGTGGTTGATATACTGTACATATATAATACAACTTTTGCACACAAATCAGACTTTGACTCGATCAGACCTCCTCTCTCACACAGACTGTGTTTTTGCTTTCTCAAACACACTCTCACAATTCCCTAGGTTGCCAGATCACACCAACAAATTCCCCATCCTAAAAACCTTCCCCACTTCCATGGTAACAGTAACAACACTGTACAGTGTTTTATTTATACAGTAGTCTTATCCTAAAGACTAATAAAAGCATACGACATTCGACATCAGAAAACAGGGGACATCTTAAATGTTTTTTTCTTTATAATTTAAGAGGATGATGTTAAGTAGACAGATGTTCCTAGTGTTTGTTCTAAGATCTCCAAAAAACATCTGAGAAACAAAAAGTGAAATTATATTAGTCTTCCTCTTTCATTGTATTAATCTGAAAAGATGATCTGTTCTGTGACCAAAAAGCGTGATACGATGCCATACAAGTGTGAGAGTTATCACACGGCTATAACATTTTTACCCCAGTTGTGAGGAAAATTCACCACTATAGATTTTACCTCAGGATTGTGTGACAGTAACAATTAATTAATTAATTAATTAATTTGATTAAATCACACAGCTCATACACTTTACCTCAGTTTCGAGGGAAAAAAGTCTCATATTTACCTCACAGCTGTAAGATAATATGACACAACTACAAAATTTACCTCAGATTTGTGAGACAATATCAGCTACGAATGTCTAATTTTCGAGTTTTATCGAGGCATCAACCTTAAAGCTGTGGTACTGAGAACACAATGTTCTCACAATGTTCATAAAATGTTCTAGAAATCTTTACGTAACATATATATATATTTTAAAAAGGCGACGGGTTAAATTTTCCACATTAAAATTCTCATTAATTAAGTCCTAATGTTAATGTGTGAGTCTGAGGCACAGGCTCGGTGTATCGCGGTTCACACACATCGTTAGCTCGGCTACCTGTTAGCTAACTCGCGCTAGCTACTCGGCTAATTAGCTTTAACGACACAGACGGCCTGTGATGAGGAAAAACTCACACACTTTACATAACTTCTTAATTAATTCTTTATTAACTTTGAATTAATCGGCTAATCAGGGCCTGTCATGTGTTCCCCCTGTTTCTTGCTGACTAAAGTCCGGGCCTTATCGCCCTCCAGGCCGCAGTGCTAGCGCGCTAGCTCGGGTTAGCATTAGCTACATTAATCAGACCTACCTTTTGATCTCAGGTTTATTGTGGTTTACTTCCACAACTGGCATTTTGGGTATATTTCTCTCCTTTTCTCTGGCAAAACAGTGACTATTCAGGATCGTCTGGAGGTTGGATTTAACCATCCGGACAGCGTCGGAACACGGAGCTTGTTTATTACGCGACTCGGTGTGTGTTGTGGAGAGGAAGAGAGCAGAGGGTGTTTATTATAGACGTGTTTATTCCGCCTGAGGCGAGTCTCTCAACACACACACACACACACACACACACTGCACTCTGTACCCGAGCACTACACTCTATTACACAATGACTTACACACACACACAAACGGCATTCAAGACAGGTGTCTTGAATAAAGAAACACAAAAACACTTATAAACATGATCAGGTGTACCTTCATCATCATCATCATCTATAAACATTGTACCTGACTGTGTGAGGTACATTTAACACACTTAACTTACAGGACAATTACACACACACACACACACACACACATTAGGAAAGTTCCAGAAGCTTGACACGAATGAACAGATTGTTAAGTATCTCACAATCGTGAGCTTTGCGATAATGACCATTGTTTAAAAAAGCTCTATATAAATAAGATAAAATTGAATTAGGTAAAAACAATCTTGCAGCTGAGATGCTGGTTAACCACATTTTCTCCACAAAATATCAAAATATCGACAAAATCTGCCTTCTTTACCTCATAGCTGTTTATCACACAGCTATAAAAATTTATCTCAAATTTGTTATTATTATTATTATTATTATTATTTTTACCTCAAAGTTATGTAATTTGTTTCACACAGCTGTATTTTAACTAAAAATAGTTTGACAGTATCACACAGCTATAGATTTTACCTCACGGTTGTGAGACAATATCGCACAGTTATAAATTTTACCTGACAGTTGTGAGAACCATGAGTCACACAACCATGAGGTAAAATTTATAGCTGTGTGATACTGTCACACAACCGTGGGGTAATATTTATAGGGGTAATAATATCAGCACTATTAAATTTTACCACACAGTTGTGAGACAGTATCACATAGCTATAATTTTTTACCTCACAGTTGCAAGAAAATAATAATATGTTTTGTTTATAGATTTTATTTTAAATAAGAAGATAAGGATTTGTAGAAAGCACATACTGGAAATAGAATTTAGAATTATTACATCCAATATTTATATAGAGAGGAAAAGATCACATGGGACAAACCTAAATCTCATTAATAACGTGAAACCATTTCTGCCCAGCCAAGCCACACATTACTGTGACCTGCCGCCTTTGATTGTTTTTATAATCTACTCTCAGCTGCTCCTGTCAATCAAAGGACCCATTTCTGATGCATAACATGAGCCACTGACAGTCCAAGTTTGCAATATCCACCCTTTTCAAGACCATGGCAGGTTAGTAATGACTCATTCTATATCACAGTGATTAGTACTTCAGATGATTTGTAACTATACAGATGCAGATTTCTGTATGCATGTATTTGGAAGTTCTTTTAGCTCTCTGCGGTTCAGCCTAAAGTCTATTTTAAGCCATGTTGAAAGTATTATAGGTCCTATATCACTGGTTTTAACTGCTGAAAGGTTACGATATCCAGGCGTACAGTTGAATATTCATTTTTTTAATGTACGTAAATCAATTGATTATGGAAATTAGTTAAGATGAGCTCAATCTGGTGTGTTATGCTAACATTTACTGTGATCCTCCAGGATTAGCTTCAAAATCTTAGCATTGAAATTATTTATTAATATGCTGTTCTGATGTTAATTTTTACTTACTTGTGATTTTACTATATTGCACATAATACTGAATATGAGCAGTAAAAGTTGTAATATTGTAAAATTAACACTACAGATAGCTTAAACAGACTTGTTCTCCAACTCAGTTGAACGTTGAACAGTTAATTAACTGAACTAAAACAAAACAATTATTCTGAGGATTATATAACTATTTATGAACATAGGGGTAAAAGTGGTGTTTTTTCCTGCTTCTACACATACTGGCCAGTTCAACAGGAACACCTGTACTGTTGTGTATTAATGCAGTTATCCATTCAGCCAATCAGGTGGCAGCAGCAGCACAGTGTATACTACCATGCAGGTTCAGGGCAAGAGCTTTGATTAATCTTCAACATTGGAATTGGGGAAAAAGTCATTTGTGTGACATAGTTGTTGGTGTCAGACAGGCTGGTTTAAGTATTCCTGAAATTGCTCATCTCTTGGGATTCTCACACACGACATTTTACAAGAAATGGTACAAAGAAAACAAAGTCAGTTCTGTGGACAGGAATAACTTAAAACACTCCATGAAGAACTGTAAAGCATCTCAGAACGCACAACACTCCAAAACCTGAGGTGAACAGGTTACACCTGCAGAAGACCACACCGGGTTCCTCTCTTGTCAGTCGAGAACTGAAGCCCTGAGGCTTATAGTTTGCAAATGCTCACTTAAATTGGATAGTTTACGTAGGTAAACATTTGTTGCCCTTTTTTTTTTCAAAAATCTTTGACTTTCCTGTGTGGATGATCAGCAAGTACTGTAATAAAATAGTCAACAGCCATGCTATATTCAAAATGACTGATGTCAAGTTTTCCCCATTCTGAAATTTGATGTCGACTGATTGAGAACTGTGGTTCAGTGTTTTCCAATGAAATGGAAAATAAGTTTTCCTTATAGAGAAATATCACCGGATTCTACCTGTTAAGTCTTTGAGTGAGGTGGAAAACCCATGGAAAGGAATCAGTCTGAACCGCTGCATACTGGTGGCCATGACCGTTTTGGTGCTCAGCTCTGCGGCTGAACTAGTTCAAGGTGAGTAATTATTAAATGTGCTGTTCAAGACATTTTCTTCAGGTCTGCCAGGCTATAAGATTGAATGATTTAATTATTTCCTTTCTTTTTCTTTCCATGTTTTTAGAGACACTGGAGCCTTTGTTTGAAGTGTCAGAAGAGTCAGATGTCCAGGATGAGGTAATACAAAACTCTCCTAACTTTAAAATCAACTAAATTTAAATGTTCACTGGAATAAATTCTCTCTTTTTTGTGTTCTTTTAATTTTTAGTTAGAAGAATCTTGGTGGGATAGTCTTGCATTTTGGAACTGGGGAGGAGAAGAAGACAATGAAAATGATCAGCTTTATAAACCTGGAGAAAGGCCTGCGCCCAAAGGAGTCCGAAAGAAAGAAATACCTGGGAAACTCCTAAAAGAAAGGAATTAAATGTCTTAATAGTGATAAAACATCAGAGTGAACTGAGAGGGAACAGGAAAGATAAATAAGTAATCATCATGACTTGAATAATAATATTTTTGTTAATTGCTGATTTCTTCAAATATACAAAACCAATAAATAACAAATGAGACATTTAGATACATGTTATCTTGGTACAGTTTATTATATATGCTCAAAAGTAGAACGCACAAGCACTCATGACTAAATCAAACATTCATTATTTGGAGAAAAAAAAAGTGTCAACATATTTATTAAGGGCTAGCTTTGGGTAGTTGTTGCGCTATTATGGTTTGTTGACTTATTGTACATGCTTAAATGGCTTAGCTTAAAGGCTAATGAATACATTGAGTTACTGCATTGGAAAAATTACACAACAATATAGCTCTTGTAAGATTCTTTATATTATTGTACTCCCCAGAAAGCGGAAAGTCTTTGCATTACAAATCCATACACACATGATATTTTAGATTCAGAAAGAGGTATATGTCAGCACTCTTGGTTTTGCACAGCTGACATGTTGTCACGATTGACAGATTGAACATCTGATCTGCATGTCAAACACTGTAGCAGTAGTTTCTGCATTTTGTATTTTTGAAAAACATCTGTGCACTTGCAAAAATAAATGAAATATAAGGTAAGACTGTGAGACTTGTTTATTATCTACTGTCTACTGTAGCATGTGTGTATGTCAGTGTTAATATTATCATTAGCGACATCCACACTCCTTGGCTACCATGTTGGTCTTGTAAGAGATCAGGGTGGAGTCTTGGTGGACCTCGATCACGCACAGGTCCTCGTACGCCACGGGCACACAGCAGAGGGGCCGATTCAGAGGCTGTCCGCTCTGCAAGTGGCTGTTCAGCAGGATGGCATGGTTGTTACCGCTGAACAAAGGGAAACCACACGCTCCTTCACAGTTGTTGATATTGGCTGTGGCAGGTTCCAACAGGTACTTCTCCAGAGACACCGTGAAACTCTCCAGGTGACAATGATTAATACTTGCTGGTCCCTGCTGCCCGGCACGGGCCGCCCTCTGAGCTCTTTCTACAGCCCAAGCATTAAGCACAGCCTGTAAACCCTTCAGAAGTAACAGGGCTCTGTACTGGACCTCACGTTGGTTCTCCAAACCTTAACAGAAAAGAAATAAGAAAGTTCTGTCTTAATATATCTAGCCACAAAGGTAACTGATCAGTTTATAACTCTTAAAAAACAAGAAAAAGAGTAAACTAAGCACCTGTACCCGGCTTTGCTCCATCATCAGGAAGTGCACTGAGAACACTAAGAGTCTGCAGTATATCCATCGCACCACGTCCAACGTCCTCCATCTGCACTTTTGCTAAAGCCTCATCTAGTTTTAATTTCAGCACAGACAGCAATGATGGCTTTAGATCCAGCTCCACTCGGTGACTCCTCAGTTCCAAGCTTTGGTCAGGAAAGTGGAACAGAACTGTGCTTGACGAATTGACCAGCTCATGAAGAAGAGACTCGCTTGAAGACCCCCCAAGAGATAAAGGAGGAAGAGAGTGAAGAACACTGGGGCTGATCACCCTGACTTCATCTTGTGCATGTAGTGGATTTCCTTGAGGTGATACTTCATTTAAGAACTTCTGTAGTTCACACAAAAAGAGGAACGTTCTGGAAAAGGGCACAGGACAACGTCTGGTGATGAAACGCTTGAACCACAGAAATGCATATAAGAACAATTTATAGCTGCGACATGTTATGAGATATTTCTCTTGAACATACCCATTTGAATGGTTGTCAGATTTCTTGGGAAACAAAAGAATTACTGGACTCTTGGATCTGCTGTTCCTCTTATTCATAATGGTCTGAAATTCAGACAAACCTATTTTCTTCCCTAGAAACAGGGCACACATTTACTAACATTGACTGCAGTAGCCCTGAATGAGTAGAACGAATTACAATAATTATGCACATAAAATATCATCACCACTGTCATGCTGAACTTCCATCCTCAGTTGAATATTCTCATGACTGGAACTCTCGGGCTGAACTCCTCTAAGAACCAGGAAGCGTGTTGCCTTAGAAATACACGCTATCTGGTAGTAAATGGAAAAAAACGGAGAAACATGTGTCAAAACAGAACATCATGACTATATTGTTATGACGATGATGATAATTACCTGGTTGTTTGGCTGAAGGACATGACTGCTGAATGTGATCTTCAACTCATCGGTGTTGTAGGACTCAATGAAAAACAGGAGCATCATGGAAGCCAGTGCGGTTTGTTCGTACGTCCCAGGCTTTGTAAAATGTAGGGTCAGTGTAAAAGTCCCATCCTCGTCAACACCCCAATGTTCTTTAATAATAATAATAATAATAATAATAATAATATAAAGAATAAAAAGACAATCCCATACCAATGTCCTTGATGTTTTACTAATATATTCAATACAGTAGGATTAAATTAGAGCATTGTTACCTGATTTGCTGTGCAAACATTCTGGGCCATTCTCTTTCTGCTCCATCTGCATTGTTAGTATTGAAACCTGTTCATCATCGTGTGTACAAAATCCAAACTGTGCTAATTCCTGCTTCACCAGATCTCCGTCCTTTCTCCAGACATTTTGCAAAGTGAGGAAGTCCTCACACGGTGCATCAGGGTGACGCTGCTTCTCCTCAATGCGTGGCACGCCCTGCAAAAGATGGTGCGACGGAGAAGGTGTAAGGCTGGCAGGTCCTCCAGAAGACACACGCTTTTCCGTTTCATCTCTGCTTTGTGCTGTAAAGAGGTGCACAATGTGATCGTGAGACTGCAGGAGATACTGAACAGATCATTCATTAAAAATTGTCCCACAGCAGTTCAGCCTAAATGTTAGACTTCATCTGTAGTAATCTAAATAAAAGCAGAAGGCATGAGCATTGTGCATGTGACTGACCTGACTGTGACTGGACCGGTACAAAGTCCTCGCTGGTGTTAAGCTCCATCTCTGCATTTCCCAGAGGCCCCGTGAAAACCGTTACAGGCAGAAGCAGCACCAGCCAAAAGCACATCATCACACCCATTTCCTCGTAGTCACAACCGTGTCAAGTCCGTGTTTGGGAAAGGTACGACAATGGAAACGAGTTTTATAGACAACTTCTGCATTCCTGAAGGAAACACGCTGCCAAAATAGCTTCAGTACCGTGTCCTTGAATGGAGGGATTTTAATGTGTGCCTTTTGTTTTATTAAGGGGGTTGAAGCAGGCGTGTGAATGTTGAGAGACACTATAGAGGCCTCCGATAAAACAAGTCAGACAGACAAAGATTTACTGTGCCGACACCGGGTGTGTTAAATCAGAAGTTGATAGCAGGAGTTGACAACACGGAGTAGACATTCCAAAAAACAATCAAGTAAAAACAACAGGCCTTTTTTCTCTACAGATGCATTAGATCCATCCGTTCATATCATTTCTCACATAACAGAAAACAAACTTGATTCCATTGTTCGTTCACTGTCTCATGCTTTTAGAAAATAAATGCACAAGCAAGTCAATAATAATAATAATAATAATAATAATAACAATAAGGTGGCACAGTTTGTTCAGTGTTTGCACCGTCATCTTGCACCTCCAGTGTCCGGGCTTATTTCCCACCCAGGGTCTGTGTTCATGGAGTTTGCATGTTCTCCCCTGCTTGGTGGGTTTCCTCTGGGTACAGTTTCCTCCCACAGATCAAAGACATGCAGATTGGGCATTCCCAAATTGCCCGTAGTGTGTGTGTGTGTGTGTGTGTGTATACCCGAATCATGCCCAAAGTCTCCTGGCATAGGATACCCAGGCAACCCGTGGCCCTGTACAGATATAGAAGGTAATAAATAATAATAATAATAATAATAATAATAGTAAAAATAAGAGCATCAACAATTGTGATGGCAATGCATTAAGCTGGTGCTGAGATAGTCAGTTTCTCACTTCTCGTTTTTAGTTTCCTTCCCAAAAAAACGCAAAGCTTGCTGGTTACCACCAGGTCATGGGGCTACTTGTGTTATTGATGAAGTGTCCTTTATTTTGAAGAGAAGAAGTGAAATTATTATTTTTTTTTTTACTTTTGCCTGACCTCTCATAAGAAAAATCACATATATGTTTATGTTTATTTAAGAATTAAAATCCGCTCCGAAGTTCACAAGTTTGGTCTGAATGCATCACATTATTTCTGACATTTATCCTCATGTCCTGGTTGTCATCTTTTCGGGACAAATTAGTTTAGATGTTGAGCACAAACACCCAAAAAGAAAGTTTAAGCAGGTGGCAAAATGCTGAGATTAAATTTTTCTGATGTTTTGACAAAACTGCTATTAAAAAGTAATAAAAATAGGAAAATCCTAAAAATATTATATAACTCACTCTTTCAATGATACCTTAATGTTTCATACACTGGAGAACCAGAAACCAGACTCAGAAAAAAAAAAATCTGTCTGTCCAGCTAGACTCTGTCACAGAATCACGCGAAACTGTCTGGACAGAATTGAATGAAATTCTGTCAGTTCTTCGGTATTTGCTTGAAGTTAAACCTGCACCATAAATAAAACGAAATGGCTCAGCCAGTTAATAACAATAACAACAATAATGATGACTTCATAACAATAGACTAATTGCATGTAAATCAGATTTAGTCCAGTTTTGAAACACACTTTGTCCCAGTTGTCAACAGGGCGACTTTGAGACTAGGTATGCGTCTGTACGACAACAGACTGCAGAACACACACAGCTGCGAATATTTTTGGAACAGTTCAAGGTCTTTGTTCTGGCAAGCTTAAATTAATGAGACAAAGACCCTAAAGGGGCAAAACACTCAGGACACGTTATTTATTTCTAAAATAAGAAAGTGAGCTTTAACTGAATTAAAAGGGTTAAAGAATTGGACATGTCTGTACAGTATGTATAAACCGACATTTAAGAAATACCCGTGGACTGTTTAATTCATGCCATTATAGCTTAAAACCCTCAAAAATCAAGCGACACAGATCCGTGTCGGCAACATCGCAAAAATGTAGAACTCTCCAAATAAGCATATTATTATTAGTATTATTATTAGGTCTTAGAAACAACCAAAAAAACAAACAAACAAAAAAACATTTAGATCATAGATTGTGTGTATCTGTGCTATTTCTTTGACCAAGTTTTTTGTTCAGTCATGTTTGTATAGTTGGTATAGTATAGTGCCTGGGTTGTGCGGGGAAAAAAAAAAAAAAAAAGAATGTCACGCACGATCATGTTCGCTATATATGTTTATTAAAAAAATTAATAAATCAGCAAAACAAATAATGGCTAAATGCTCTGAGTTTTAAGGGCTACTATGTGTGCGGTACTTGTGGGCCAATTACAGAGAAGCACACAATTCAACAATATACTGTATATTAATCTGTCTACCAATATTTCAGATCAAAGAAGGTGAGGGGTGATTTTCATATAATGTTTTTTTTTTTATTGTCGGTGCCCCATGCTGCGTTGCCGACACGGGTCTGTGCTGCTTGAGTTTTAAGGGTTTGGCCCATTTTTGGCCAAGACTGAGGTGTAAGATATTCACTGGTAACTCCACACAGTTCAGACATCCCTTGCGGCATCTCTTCATATCGTCAGTACTCACACGGTCGCATTTTGTGCAAATGGGTCGTCATATTAAACGGGACCTACAGTATCATACAAAACTTAGTTTTCAGTAATTTTAAAGACATTCAGATGTTAGTGCTAACCCAACCTTTTTATTTTTTCCTTCTATTTTTGTTTTGGCCTGGGCTTAAACAAGCAAATTAGACTTTCCAGCTTTACAGCAATTGGCATCCAGTATGCTGCATTACTGCCACCTATAGATCTCACGATTCATCTTTAGCCTTTTAAGAAAGGCTAAACCAGCCTTCTTCAGATCTTAGTTGTATTTAAATGTCTTAATATTGCTATATATTCAGGATGTCATAGTTAATTAACATTCTTGCATGTACGTTCTCCTGTACTTGCAGCTGAGAAATGATTGATAAGATCCTGAACATGGACGTTTCTAGAAAAATTTACCTCCTCAAATTGGTGTTTTGGAGGCAGTTCATTTGAATGTGATCTTTAAGCTAGAACAGGACACGTGTAATAATGATCATGGAATATAAAACACTGTATGATGAATTAAGACAGAAACATCAAGGCGTCGTATTATTTCTTACTTTATTTTATTTTAATTAGAAACACTTCATTAAGCAATAGAACCAGCACCAACAACAGCAATTAGAACATTGGTGAAGACTTATTGCACCATCATCCTATACTGTTCTATGTGGAGAGTGGAAGTTTGGTCGTTCAACATGAAAGCAATGCAACAGAGTTACTTTTCTTTGACATAGAACTACGATCATTCTTTTATAACTTAGTGTGAAGAGAAAGTACAGGTAGAGAGGTCACACAAACGTGGCTGGAGAAAGCTGGGAGACATTAGAAAAGGGGAGAAAATCCTTATCATCTACAAAGAATGCAAGAAAAGAACATTGTTTCTCAAAACCCACTCATGCGCGATGTTTATAATCTTTCCCTTTATATTAGAGACAACCTGTGAGGTCGAACCAGTAAGGCATCTTCCTGAGACTACAGATCTAAACGCATCTTTACATTTTTATACCGACATTACAGACCGAAGTTGCCTCGAAACGTACAAGTCTAATCTTGCATGTACCTGAGTAAATACGTATACACTACCCTAATCTACTGTCATGTTAAGGAGAATTACACGAGCACTTCCACACATGAAGCTTTAGAGAAGTCCGGTTTCGTTTTCACCCTCGAAAGCTGTAAATAAGAAAGAAACAACACACAAAGCACAACGAGCAAACCTTGTATGGGAGTTGATTAAATCTTGTCTGTATGTAAATGTTTAGCTGCACTTCACCTTGTTTAAAGTGTAGGAGAGCACCATTATTCACTGGTCTAAAGTCTATTAAAACTATCAGGAGCTTAAAATTCTAATTAAAAGAACGATATCAATCAAAACACAAACTGGTACAACTGGTACAGCTAACCTGAACAATGACTACATAATATATAGACAGTGCTGGTAAGATCCTAACCGTAAGCTCTGGCTGTTCTACACGACGTCCTGACTTCACAGAGAACTTAACATCTGTAATTTATAACACTCTGTACTCTATTCAACATCGCTGTGAGGATAACACAAAGAGAGGAGTAAAGACCCGGCTCTCATTCGTTAGAAACGTTAGCCTATAAATATATACACACCAAGATCTCATTTGTGAGATCTTCCTCACTCCGGATTACAGGCTCACACTCGGGAATGTCAGGAGAGTGGTTACAGAGTCCTGGATTAGGTGTTCATTTTTTTTCTTATGGACTAAAACTGAAACAGATTCACAAACAAAGTTGTATTTGAGTGATCCCACGACACCAGTTACAGCCGCTGCACACGAGCAGGGATGGGCGATACGATCATATAGCACTGATCTCAATAAACTGTTTTTCAACTCAAGAACTTGATCCTTTTTTTTCTTTACAAACCAACAAGAAGCTGCTGATTTAAATTTAACAGACAGACATTAAAAAAAAAAAAAAAAAAAGGTTTTTATATACACAGAGATCCAGACGTCTGGATCAATAGGCATGATTCCTTACATAAAATGATAACTTTTTTTCTCTTAATTTCATAAAAAGGATGGCTTTGATTGAAGAAGGGACAGAAACAGACCAAGCACCGTTCAAATTCATTTTCCAAAATTTTCGTTTTAAGTCTGTGAAGCTGCTCTGCGACAAGGACCATCATTAAAAGCGCTATATAAATAAAACTGAATTGTCAGAAAGAACCCAGAACATTCTCTATACAGAACATCAGACCTGATACATTAAGAAACAATCTTGCATTCAGGATATAAACAAGTCCCATGAAGTCAGAGGAATTTGAAAAATTTGAGAGTTTGCTGTAATTTACACTTCTGCCCACAGATCCAGACCTTCAGGCCTCCCTGCGTGTGTATTTTATAATTATATTTTTCCATGACATACACAGTGAGGGGAAACAAGCATTCAGACAGTTTCCCCATGTTTCCTGAAGCGCAGACTCTCCGATTAATGATCAGGACGTTCAATTGAATAAGCTAAAGTTCCCACCTTCTAAAATTTGCACACAAGCATTTGAACTAATCAGAAATCTCTTCGAATGAAATAGACAACTCTTCAGCATTTATTCAGCTCATCATGTTGGGAAAAATAAAAGTATGTTGTGTAATCTCAGGGACGCCATAACCACAGTGAAGCACGGTGGTGGGAGCGGGCGGGCAGGGCGGTACTGAGATGTTAGTCTTAGTGAGGATTTAATCTCGTCGGATATCAAACTTTATCTGGGGAGATGATGGAGGTTTGAACAACACAATGACCTGAAACAATATACAATATCGCAGGAACGGCCTACATGGCATAATCAGGCCACTGACGTTGAATACTGAAAATATTATGCAAGTCCATCAGAGCATCAAGTTTGAGGACCTGAAAACACATTTGAGAAAGAAAAAAAAGAAACATGCTGCAAAAAAGTTAATTACTTCTTACTGTAGAAAGATGTAATAGCTACTGTAATATCAATGTTTGTTAACTGTGTACTGTTAGTGTGTGAAGAACAAAATCCATTACTCCCATGTTTGATTTTTATGGACACACAGCTGTTTAGTCCTAATGCTGAGTTCTCATCAGCATAGAAATCCTCTTACTTTCACTATTCAACATACAGTAGCTCTGATTCTACTGGACATTTTACGATGCAACTTCAAGAGTTTAAATGATCTCCATTCATGATTTTTTACTTTACTTTCATTTCAGATGTCTCCTTAGTTGCTTTCTTTGCGTATGCAGCCCAATACTGTAAGCTGAAAACCTCCAAAAAAAGGCATTTTTTTTTTCGTTGACCAGATGAGGTATATTGTGCACTTGAGGTATATTAAATAACAAGAGTCTGAATGCTTGTTCCCTCACTGTACATCCTGTAACACCTACTGTGTGTATAAGAAATGCTATTGAGAATCATGATACATTTCTGTCATATCGCCGACCCCTGCTGTAAACTGTGCCTATGAAAGATGACCTTTCACCCTGTGAAAAAGCTCTAAGCGCTGGAAGCAGGGTGGATAGACGGGCTTTGGCTGTGAGGAGGCCAAACGCCAGCACCGGTGGAGACACAACCCCCACTTTACAGCTCAAGTAAGAATTCAGTTGTTAAAAAAAAAATAAATAAAAAATTATAAATAAACGCTTCGGATCAATGCAGCGTCTGATTGCTTTTCACTTGGTGCTACATAACGCGAGGTCCCTGTCAACAGAAGCACCCAAGAATCTGTCTCTTATTCGATGTTGATAATATAAATAGGCACAGTCCAGAGTTAGATTGTAGCACCATGTTTTTTTTTTTTTTTATCTTTCTTGCCATGTACACACACACACACACACACACACACACACACACACACACACACACACACGAGTTAAACTAATTATGCAGTACGTTAACACAAAATGAACAAAAACAATCACAACAGAAATGATAAATATTTGAAATTATATACAATTAAACATTGAGAGTTACTTCCATTCACAGTACAAAACGCTAAAAAATGCGGCAGTTGCACAGTAGATTTTTTTTTTTTTTTTGCAATGTTACATTTTTACCAGTGTTTGAAGATTTTTTTTTTTCAATTATGCGCGTGTATGTGTGGTTTTCCTACTTGCAGAGAGCACCACGACATTAATGATGTGCATCATCCAAAAGCAGATACTAGCACCTTTCTGAGCAAAAGTGTTTTTCAGCACCACGGATCTTTATTTGTCTCAGAAAAAAATTTTTAAAAAAAGGAAAAAAAATAAATCACCTGATTTGATTAAATCATGTCCAACTCTGAGCTCTTACTTTACACGTCTAGGCATCGTTAAGAAATATCAGATTAAAACCAATGAAATTATCTTATCATTTGTTTTTTTTTGTTTTCTTAAATGATAACCTATTCTATTATACATCAATACACTTCTCTTTAAAAGCCTTATTGAGGTTTTGTTAAATACATTTGTGCTTTTGCCACTTTGTTAATGAGTTTTCATATAAAAAAAAAAAAATAAAAAAAAATAAAAAAAAATTCTAATCTATGTAACCCAAAACAACGCACGAGTTTCCTCACTTGTTTGTAGTGAACAGTCTTCTACCCAGTGTAAATGTAAAGGAATATATAAGCACATAATGCAGCAAATACTGCAACTTCAAATGGTTTAAATCATGATGCTATTACAGTTTTCCATTTTTTTTTTCATAATCACATTTTCATGTTCAAGTCTATATTCCCACATTTACCTCTAAAAAGAAGGTGAGTCGTAATAATCCAGGCAACGTTTAAAGGCTAAGACACAGTGCTGAGCTTCAGCACTGAGCAAAATGTCCAATAAGTTTAAACGCTCAGCTGATGCTTTGATTTTTCTGGACTTAAAAAAAAAAAAAAGATAAAATTTTTTTTAAATTTTTTTTACAGATTCCCAACACAATACGAAAATCTAACTTCCCCATCCGCTAAGGCGTTGTTTAAACACACTGTTAAACTGATGATTCACTTTTGTCAGTGCCTCCCTTTCAGAACTAGACAAGAGCACAAGGTTATGAGTGGTCCTGACCTGTTTGTTTATTTGTCTCTGTGTGTGTGTGTGTGTGTGTGTGTGTGTGTGTGTGTGTGTGTGTGTGTACACGCATGTGTTTCTGTAAGATGCGCTGGTGCCATGCTCTGACACCTCCGGGTGGCTTTAGCTAACATCGGAGCACCGGTGATGGAGAGTCCGTTGGTCTACACCTTCTCCATTGCATAGGTTTGCATTGGGTTGAGGTAGATAAGCTTCAGTTACCTGTAATGACAAACGGCACATGAGAAGGTGAACGATAAATCGACACGCCAGTAAAAACAAACAAAAAAAAAAAAAAAACACATACACCCACAGGAACATGCAAATATCTGACGAGCAGCTTCGACACACAAAAGCAAAGCACATACCTTGTTCAGACTGCGGCAAAAGCTTGGCAGGTACCATACAGCAGCTCCTAATTATAAATTACCCCAAAGTTCGGACCCCCTCCCTCCCTCCCTCCCCGTGTGCTCACGGCACCGCTATCTGGGCCGAGCAGTGTAGGGCACCTGCATACCCAGAGTCCTCCAGGAGGTCACCGACCCACTGCCGCTACCTCCTCCACTACCTCCTCCGCCGCCACCTCCACCGCCGCCGCCGCTTGAAGAAGGCAGGTAGGGCAGTGTGAAGGGCCGAGACAAAGAGGAGAGAGCGGGAGTGGTCGTGATACAGGTGACAGGAGCAGGTGAGGGGGATGAAGAGGAGGCAGCGGGCACATGTAGCGTTTGGAGGGAAACGGGTTGCTTCCTTTCTGAGCATGGCAGGGAGGGCTGGAGAGGTGCGGAGGAAGAGGAGGAAGTGTTGAGAAGGGGAGGAGGGGGAGGTAGGGACAGCGCGGGAGGGGAGGGAGTATGCAGGACAGTCTGCGTGCGGCCATATTGGGCCAGGAACAAGGCCCCGGCTTTGGAATCCAGATTCCTCTGCTGCGAGGAAGAGTGGCTGTGCTGCGAACTGGGGGGCGCGGACTGTTGAGCGGACACTGAAGGCGTCATGTGGTGAAAAATCCCTGTGGCAGAGTGTCGAGAGGACATAGAGGGAGAGAAAAGATGGAAGCAGATGAGGTAGAGGGGCAGGGAGAGGGCGAGAGAGAGAGAGAGAGAGAGAGAGAGAGAGAGAGAGAGAGAGATAGGGGGGGGGGGGGGAGGGTGTTGGGGTCACAGACACGAAAAAACC
>JAQMYG010000007.1:2168517-2179376 GCA_030014215.1 Clariallabes teugelsi
TTTATACTCTGGTCAGTACAAAAACTGCACAAAGACAAACTGCAGGAAATGTTTTATCCCTTGTTTTTGTTTTTTTTAAATACAGACACATCTGAATCCTCACATGGCTTCGTCTCCGCTCTATCGCTTGAACGGGCGACAGTTAAAAAAAAAACAAAAAAAAAAACAGCAAGTCATAACTATGACGTCAAATGGCGCGTTAATGCCTTGTGTTCATTTCAGATAAACGCTTATCAGGAACCTACACACTGACCAATTAAAACGCTCAAGTTCAACTGGTGTAATGGTCCGCCGCAAGCCTCTACTATTACGCTCTTGACGTGGGAAGGACGGCATACATGTTCTCCCCTGTCAATCACTTAGACACCACCAATCATCTGAAAGACTGCAGAGATTGACGGGGTCCTTTCTGAACCAGTTCACGTCTCGGGTGATCCGATTCCTAGTGGACAGCCAACACACGGAGCTGTTCACCCCTGGTATTATTAACGTGTCTCCGGTGGCCACTTGTACTCAGATTCCAAACACGACTGCTTTCCACTGCTTTTATTTCCAGGCAGAAATGTCCCGGGAATCATCTCACCTACTGTAAATGCTGTTTCAGACATTTCCATTGAGTGGTTTGCTTATAAACTCCCTTCAAATGTATTGGAACAGCAAGGTCCTTAGTGTCTTCCCCCTTGTTCTATTAAAGTCAATTCATTTGGATTTTAGATGATAAAATGATAAGACACTACAGACATTACTTACAATTAGACTGGATGTATTTCCCTGTAAACAAGCAGACAGGATGTTTCTGTAGACTTCTGCTGCCATAACTGTGACACCAGCTCTACTGTGCTCGATCGATAAGTTTTAGACCAGCAGCAGATCCGTTCTTTTTCACACTTTGGCTTTACTTTCAGTTTAGTAGACGCTTTTGTTTTGAGGACTTTTGTAGCTCGTTGCAAATTTTAACTTCCATTATTAGGCCCTTAACAACCAACTGCTCAGTTAACATAAGCTACATTCACACTACCAGACTGAAGTGACTCAAATCAAATGTTTTATTTTTTAACCTTAATGTGACACAGATCTGATTTTAGGGGCTGAACGAACTCTCAAATCTGATGGGGTTTTTTTTGGCATCGGCAGTGCAGGGATTTCATTTCAACAGCAACAGAGAAATCAGATCCGCTGAATTAGCAGATATTTTTGGATTAACAAATCTGTCTGAGCAAAACTGGAGGGAACCTACAGAAACAGAGCAGTGTTTGGGATAATTTCAATAGGAAATGACTAAATGTGGCCATAAACGACTGAGCTTGGAAAACCCTCAAGTCAAAGTCGTATCTGCGTGAGCATAGGTACTGTTTCAGAGCACAAACGCGTCTACATTAGAGTCAGATAAAATTAATTTGCATT
The DNA here is from genome assembly GCA_030014215.1 of Clariallabes teugelsi. Lineage (NCBI taxonomy): Eukaryota > Metazoa > Chordata > Actinopteri > Siluriformes > Clariidae > Clariallabes > Clariallabes teugelsi. Next base: position 2,169,922 of record JAQMYG010000007.1, read on the forward strand.
TATGAAATGTGTCGCGTCACAACATGCAAATCCAATCTAACAACGAAATAAATTGGACCTGAACAATGTGGTTTGGAATGTGAAAGTAGTCTAAGCTGCTCTGGATAACTCATCTTGTATTTATAGCATTTGTTGATGTTATAATGTCTACGTGAGTAGATATTTAGAGATATTAATTACCACTAACAGCACACCAGAGTGACAAGAATCCAGTTAATCGGGTTCCAATATTTTTGATGATCACTTGTATAATTAGTTGTTTAACATATTTAGATGGAAATATGATGAAATGCAAAATAAACTTCTGATATATCGTATCTGTCATTTTAAAAATACATCTGTACCAAAAAACAACCCCTGAAGGACTGATATTGCTGGTTCAATACTTTCGGAGAAGACTGCATAAATGAATGAGAGATGAGATGATGAAAACCGCTATACAGACCGGCTGCTTTCGTCTACGCTGTCTGAGCACGGTCTTTTGAGCTCCAGAGATCTCTACTGCTTTCCACACAGTCTCATACTCATTAGGTATTTACCAGTTAGCGTAATGACGGTGTTGATTAGTTCACCCTTTGTCGCCGTCCAGGATGCATCGGCCTGCTTTTGTGTTCACACCACAAACATGACATGGTTCCCAGATCACCTCTGAATGAGTGGATTACAATACACCCCTGACCTTGTCCCGTATCCGTGCTGCCAGGTGTAAACATTTCAAGGGAGTGTGATGCATAATGATGTGGTGAGGTTAGGGGAAACATGTAAGCCCTCAGTCTGTGTGATAAAGTTTAGGTTTTGTCTGTAAATTGGTCAGAACTCACTCTTTCAATGATATCTTTATGTTTCATACACTGGAAAACCAGTCTCAGAAAATTTCTGTCTGTCTATCCAGATTTATGTCACAGCATTACGCATACAACTGTCTGGAAATGATTTTATGAAACTTTGGCAGTTCTTTGGTATTTGCCTAAAGTTAAACCTGCACCATAAATGAAATCAAAATGTTGAATAGAAGGGAAGTTATGAGCAGTTTTGTGCCAGATTATAAACCGCAGGTTTTGACAGTGTACTGTGCATACTTCAAACTGTGGGAGCGTCTTAAATCGACCTGCCTGAAGTTTAACCTGCACCATCAGTGAAATCGAAATGTTGAGTAAAAGCGACGTTACGAACAGTCACGTGCCGGATTTAACACGCTGGAGTCGTTTTAAGACAAAACTTCATCTTTATTCGATCTACTTTTCCCTCACGATTTCTCATCTGTGATTCACTTTCTGATTACCGAACACGGAGTGTATTGGGCTGACAAACGAAATAAGTACAAATTGGCACAAACAAAGCATAAGATACTCATCTTTACAACATTTTATAAGTTAAGACATGTACGTGGGCTTCAACCTGAAATAATAATAATATCACTGATTACATTCAAGCTGATCAGCTTTAACATTAATTCTTTCTACACACTTTCATTCTCTAAAAGGCTTGTGAAGAACACCAGAGCAGTGCAGCAGGAGACACTGACCGGAAGTGAGAGAACATGACTCTAACATCCAGCAAACAAACACACACAACCTTGCCATTGTTAAGCACAGGAACACCACCTGAATATCACCTGTCCTACTCATGCTTTCTTTCATCCAAACACACTTTTCTTAGAGCACTTCTAAGACTTACAGACTTGTATCAGATATTCCTCACATTCCTCTCCTTCAGTTATCTCCACCCTCTCATTACTAACGTTACTGTAGACAAAACACCACCAGCAGCTAGCATTAGCCCGGGTGCTAGCACTGCTCTCTCTCTCTCTAACCAGGGTGTCCTGAACCAATAACCTGGTTATTAACTCGATGTTAACCAACACACTCTTATAAACCAGCGACTTCACTATGTCTAGCCTAGTCTACATGTTTTAACAAACTGACAGCCATTCAACCCTTCAAACGTTAGTCTTTGCTAGCTAGCTAGTTAGTTTGTTTTATCGCTACAAGTCATGACTATCTAGTTTGCCTTGAAATAATAAATACTATTAAAAAAAACTTGTTTACACGACAAAGTCTTCACAATTATCACAATATATATATATAATAAAATTACCACAGCCCGGGAAGAGCTAAGCGTCAAGTCTGATTCAAAAAGTGTCTTACTTAAGAGCTTCCTCTTTGTCAGGTTTTGAATGATTATTAGAATTCGTGTGCCATGGTTGAACAAACAAGCATTCTCACAAACAATAAATAACAAATAAATCAAAAAACGTTAGCCTGGTTGCTAACGAAGTCTCCCTCAGAGCTGAGCCACGCTCGAGCGCACTGCTGCTAAGCTAACGCTAATCATGAAGCCATTCATTAACCGTATAGAATAAAGATTATACATTTGTACACCGATATACATACATCTAAATATACCAATATAAAAATCCTCGAAAATACTCACATATACCGGTAAAGGCCACGGATATCCCGCAGCTTCGGCTCCGACCGGCGACTTGAGCTTCAGCTCGAGCTTCTCTCCCATTATACTTTCCGCCTTGTTCGCTCGGACCAGAGTAAAAGGTGACTAAAATGTGAACATCGTGACTAAAAAAAATATTCAAAACTTAACGAAAGTTGAGAGATAACTTACAAACCAACAAAACCGTGCTGTTTTCAGCTTTAAGTTAGGGATTTGAGTGAGTATATCGCGTGTAAAAGCTGCTCAGACTGAGCGGCTGCTCCACCTCGGCGCTCCCGCCGCCATCTTGCCCGGCGTAGGGGGGAAAACCTGCCGCTCTGCCCCCGAGTCACTGCAGTTACTACACCCTCCGAGTGTCAGACTGGTCTATACAACAATTAACAATAATTACTACCAAAAAAAAGGCCACATTCTTCCATCACCATAATTATCATTTTTACAATGATTATAATAATAATAATCTATCTATCTAATAATTATTATTATTAATTAAGATTGTGTTCGTGTCGCTGTTTCCATAGACACACTACATTCTCATTCATATCTAATGGCATATAAACTGTGTTGAGATTTTAATTTTTTTTTATTCTTATTGTACTATTTTAATATAGTTGTATACTGACTGTAATGACGACTACTAACCACCAGAGGCTGTGAGGGTCACCTTGTGCGCATGCGCGCCCATGCCGGGTCAAAACGTAATAACTGTTCGTTTGTATTGGCGCCTTTTGAAACCCCTCCTATATTTAGCTTTATTAGCTTTTTACATGCTTAACTGAAATGTTTCTCCTTCCTGTTAAGCTTAACCAGTAGCTTAAATTCTGCCCCAAATATGAACATATAATTTAAGATTTTTTTCTATTAAACCTTTACTCCATGTCTATTTGAGTAGAGATTTAATAAAAAATCCTTAAATTATATCTATGATTTATACATATACCATAATTTACTTATGGAAAAATATCTATCTATAATTCTGTTGTCTGTCTATCTATCTATCTATCTATCTATCTATCTATCAGTTGGTCGGTGTCTGTCTGTCTGTCTACCTATCCATCGGGCTGTCTACCTATCTATCTATCGGTCTGTCTGTCTATCTGTCTACCCATCTATCTATCTATCTATCTATCTATCTATCTATCTATCTATCTATCTATCTATCTATCTATTTGAGTAGAGATTTAATAAAAATCCTTAAATTATATCTATGATAGATAGATATGTGTTTCCATAAGTAGATTATGGTATAGATACATATATGTATAGATACATATACCATCTATCTATCTATCTATCAGTCGGTCAGTGTCTGTCTGTCTATCTATCTATCTATCTATCTATCTATCTATCTATCTATCTATCAACCATGACAGTAAAACCACTGGAATGTTTCATGAGTGACATTGATTATCTCATTACAATGGCACAATGGTATGTGTCAAGGGATATATTATGCAGCAACTAATCGATGTGTTGAAAGCAGGAAAATTGGACAAACATCAGGATCTGAATGATTTTGTCAATGACCCCACTGTGATGGCTAGTCTGATATGCTGATCAGCAGCCTAAAGCCAGGGTTAGACTGCATACATTTTGGCTTGAGTTTGCTGTCACAGGCAAAATCCTACGTTGTAAAGTAAAATATTTGCTCTGAAGTTGAGATAGATGGTCTTACAATGCATAATGTGACATGCTCACCAGCGACTATGTCCAAAGCCAGCTGGTTCTGGCAGTGTCAGAAAAATTGTATTTAAGTCTCAGAGTATGAAGCCTGCTTCTACACTTCTCTAAAAGTCACCAAAATGAAGATGGCGTAGGATTACACTAAACATGGGACAGCTACAAATACTGTAGTGGAGGTGGTTAAAAGTAAACATAATGTGGGAGGAGCGGTTTGTTGAAATTTGGCAACAGTACCCTATCATTGCTGTATTCTAAACAGGCAAATCAAAAACAAAGCTGTAGTCATTCGAAATATTGCTTTAAGGTTACTTTAATGTCACTCGCTCCTGCCCTTGTTCCTGTAAGCCTTCTCCTGCGGAGAGCGACTCTTCTGAGACTAGATCTTCAGTCATTTGTAATGCAGGGTGTTATTTCATTGCTATATGAAGAAAAGACGTGTGGTATTGTTGCTAGCCAGATATTTATTTTGGTTGGAGGTTTGCCCTTTTCAGAGCAATTCTTTTATGCGACACATTTCTTCTGTAAAGAGATCACTACACATTAAGTTTCTCTTCAACGTAGATCTTTGTGCTCAAGTCAGTCTTTACTCATGGAAGGCATTATATTCATCATAGGAAATTACACAACTGAAAGTAAAGTTTGACCAGCATCAGATGTTCTGGAGGGTCCTACTGATCGTTCTTTATCAGATGAACTGTCACCTCGTCACCCCAGAGTTTCCACCATGCCGCTGTTGACGTAATCAACTCATTGAAGCTCATAAATCATTTAATTAAAAGGAAAGCAGTTCCCAGAAAATTTATGTATGGGGATCAAATAAAGGTTTTGTTTCTGTCTACCAAATTTTCTGGCCATTTATGCTGAAACATGAAAGTTTGCCATGATAAAGCCTTTTCTGTTAGGTTGCTAGCCATGCCAGATAGCAGAGCAATAAGCAGCATATTGCTAAGGATTTAGACGGATTATAACTACTCCAAGTACCCCAGGTTTTTAAATTGGGAAAAATTGTTTAATGTTCTTATGAAAAATGAGTTATTCTAAGAAAAATTTTATTGCACAATAACACACAACCATACACAGCACGACGTGCAACATAAAATACATTTACTTGTACACAGGTAGAAAAGGAAAAATATAAAAATGTAATATTATCAATCTAAAAGGTAGATGGCAGCAGCAGTATGGACTAGAGTGGAATAAACTGCAGATATGTACAGTTGTTTGTGGGGATGGGAATCACCTGGGACCACCCGATATGATATTATCATGATACAGTACCTAGGTGCTGATTTGATTTGTATTGCGATTCTTTTTCAAGGTTTTACTAATATCCTGATTCAATATTATTTTTGTGACTGAATACATTTTTTGTGCTATCTTTAATTGTTTGTGCAATAATGTAATGATGACCAATATCTGGCTACGGTAGTTGTACTGCAGAGTTGACCTGGTTGAGGGCCTGAATGGTGGGAAGAAGCTCCTCCTCGTTATCTTTGCTTCGGTTTTCATGAAGCAGAAGCGCTCTCCTGACCACAACAGGTAGAAAAGTTTATTCAAAACAAAAAGGTCCTAAATCCTTAAATTAATTAATTCATTCATTCATTCATTCATTGTCTATACCGCTTTATCCTGTATATAGGGTCTCGGGGGGCCTAAGTCTCCTATCTCAGGAGACTTAGGACATGAGGCGGGGTACACCCTGGACGTGGTGCCAATCCTAAAGCCCTAAATTTAATTTTAACTTTGGTTAATAATCTTTTTTCATACCTTTACATACAATGTATCTTCTAGCAAGATGCTTAGTGATGCTGTTGACTGCAGGGTGCAGTTTTTTATGACTTTCATCATAAAATGATGAGTTTCATCTACAGGTATAAATAAAAGAAAGATGTTGTCTGTACATTGGTCAGAACTTGTTCTTTCAATTATATCTTTACGTTTCACACATCGGATTCATACAAGTTCTGTCTGTATGTCTTTATGTCTGTCTGTCCAGCCAGATTTTGACACAGCATCACGCAAAACTGGCTGGACAGAATTTAATGAGCCAGTCCTTAGGTATTTGCCTGAAGTTAAACCATAAGTGAAATCCAAATGTTGAGTATAAGGGAAGTTATGAGCAATTATGTGCCAGATGATAAACCACAAACGTTTTGACAGTGTACTGCGCATGCTTCAAACTTTGGGTGTGTCTTAAATCAACTGCTTTTTAATAAAAGTTTGGCATTAGTTTGTGTTGTCACTGCTGAAATAACAGCGCTGAAGTGGTATAAGTGGAGTCGATTTAATAATTTAATCTTTATCCAATCTACTTTTTCAATCTACTTTTTTTTCTTCTACGATTTCTCATTTGTGATTCACTCTCAGATTACCAAACAGGTAGTGTATTTGGCTGACGAAAGAAGAACAACTTAGCGTAAACGAGGTGTAAGATACTTAACCGTACAAAATGTAAGGCAGAGAGTTCTGCTGTACAGAGAGACAGACAGACATGTACCTGGAATTATTTCAACCTAAAATAATCATATCACTGATTACATTAAAGCTGATCAGCTTATTTTTAGCTTTAACCTTTTAACTATTTTTAAAAACTCTTTTCCTGGCGATGACGGGTACTTACGCTAGGATGCTAATAAATGCTCAGAGGATGTCCCCTGGACACTCAACGCCACCTGCTGAACTAAGAAGACCTGACAGTGTCTCCAATTCCTTGTCCTAGCCTCACTACCTTCTAAGAAGGACATCCTGTCTTACTCTGTCTTACTGACTGGTATGGGAACTGGCTGGTCTATGACTGTAAGACCTTAGAGTGAATTGTGAGGACAGCTGAGAAAACATAAATATTCAGATTTCTTTAACAAGCACTGCATCCACAAATCCACCAGCATTATGAACGATTCCTTCCCTCTTATGTGATTATTTCTTTCTATCTAATGCCATCTGTCACCTCTCTCATGAGACCTGGCTTTTATGACACTGTTATTGGACACTTGAACTATTATTGCTCTCAGTTCACTCTTATTCAATTCAGTTTTTATTTATATAGCACTTTTATCAATGGTCATTGTCACGAAGCAGCTTTCCGGAAAAAAATGTGGGAATTAAGAAAAGTGTGAAAAAATATGTATACATTATAATAATTAGATTGTCCCTGATGAACAAGCCAAGGGTGACGGTGCTGAGGGAAAAACTCCCTGAGATGGCAATAGGAAGAAACTTTGAGAGGAGCCAGACTCAACAGGGAACCCATCCTCATCTGGGTGATAACGGATAGCAGGGATTGATCTTCAGTCATACTGTGTGTTAGGAGGCTGGAAGGTCAGTATAACAGTTGATGTCTTTAACTTAATGTGAAGTCCAGTTCGTTATTGGAGGCCCAGGTACAAAACTGTTTGTAGGAATTTCTGTCCTGCACTATTGAGTGACTGCAGTGACAAGTCCTCAGAGAGCAGCTGTCTGCATCAGCCGAGGTCAGGACCATCTTTGTTGTAAAGTGGAACCGTCCCCAGTCACCACACGCATCCTAAACAGACCACACTCTGTGTGACGAGATCTCCGTCCAGAAGCGGAGCACCAGGATGAGTCAGACAGGTCCGGAGGGCAGAGGGGGTCTGGATCATCAGAAGGACTAACTGAGACTGCATAACTAACAGGGAGAAGGAGAAGGAAACACAGACATGTGGGAAGTAAAGCAATCAGTCACTCCACCATCAACAAACCTGAGTGATGAATGAGAGTGGGCAAGACAGCATCTAAACATACCAGGTCTGATGATACTTTTATTGCTGCTAAAGGGTCAACCGATGGCAGACACATGTCGCACTAGTTTTATAAACTCCTCTGTACTGTCTACTGTACCACTGTAGTGCATTGGTTCCTGGGAAAATGTCACATGTAAAATCTGAATAGATGACAATGAACACTTGACCTAATTTGACTTGATGTGTAAATTACATTCAGTCCATTTCCTTGTGACATGAAGCTAAAGGCAGAGGCTATGTTGAGCAGCAGTTCTTTGGACATTCCCACCCACAACAGCTTCTTATTTAAGAGTGTTTTGCTACAGGCTAGCCGAGCAGTGGGAGTTCACAGACTGCGGTTCTCAGCTGCAGAAACGTACCTTTTATAGCACCGAGCTAAACACCTCTTCATATGAAAAGCAAAATGCTCATGTTCATAAGATTTAACTTGAACCGTATGCAAGGGTTAAGTGAGCAAAGTATTGTACTAGCACTATGATTGATTGCATTATAGGCACAAAATAAATAAAAAAACAGTTCTTTATCTGTTTCCGTGCTATTACAGTGCTGTTTATAACCTTTAGTGATTTTTATAGCTGCGCAATATGCTGTAGGCTAAATATGGAAACGCTTGATTACTGCGCCATTATGATACTTTGAGTTCTACTCGGCACAACTGTCTTTTCTCCTTTAAGAAGTAAACAATCACAGACATTTGAATATGCTCATGAATTTCAGGCGATTTTAGGAGGATTCACAGATGCTATTCAGCCACCCACAGAAACCTCTTTTATATCTGAATTTGAATAGTGAGTGGGTGGTTATTGTGTGATATTGTGGCATTAGATGCGCAGCTTCCCCCCTCACATGTCCACACACACACACACACACACACACACTTTCTTCTCTCAAATTTCTGTGCTCTCAATTCTATCCTGTTCGCTTATCTTCAGAGAGGACAAGGAGAACATTTAAAACTTCAATATTTCACTTGACCACATTTAGCTTTAATTACCAAGCACATTCACTGTAGAATTGTTTCCACAATTGTATGTTACATAACAACATTTATTTCGATCTTGATTGACATTCATTTATGCTGAGGATAAAGCTAAGCTCAGGATAAGATGAGATCTTGTATTAATAGCGAGAGGCTTGAACCATTCCATAAAAGTCCCCCAGGACATCCCAAAGAATGAGGATTTAAGTGTGAAAACGATTCCTTATGCTCCCAGAATCACTCTTTCACAATCTGAGTCATGGAATATGAAAGAAATAAAGGGAAGAAAGCCTCCATAGATATGATATCCTGGTCATGAAGCATTTTTTCTTGATGAGTCTCACTAACAAGTGTTTTTTTTTTAATGGTCACACAGCTGTTAGTTTTTATGATGCATCTTCACCGAATGTTTAAGTGAGCTCTGATCATGTTCATTCATGATTAGTTTCTGACTACATTCCTTCTGTGCAGTTGATGGTTCAGCATTAGACTTTCAGGTTTTAATATCACGGTAGAAGCAATTTTCTACCTTGATAACGATATATATCACAATATAGCAATTTGTATCTGAAAATGCATAA
>JAQMYG010000007.1:2179476-2189587 GCA_030014215.1 Clariallabes teugelsi
TAGATGTGTTTGGCTTCCCATAGAAGTGAATGTGTATTGCGTGGTTACGTAACGTGCAACGTCACGTGATCTCAATCACGATTAAGACGATAGACCAAAATCTCTATCGTTTGACAAATTTCTACCGGTTAATCGTGTATACCGGTATACCGCCCACCCCTATTTCAACCAATTCCATTATTTCCATTATTCCAGTCATTTCTCCATTTCTCCTTAGTTGTTTTCTTTGCTTGATGCAGGAGAGTCATTTGTTCCTTCTTGACCCATCAAAACAAAGAAAGAAACAAAATAAAATTGTTGATAGTTTGTGTTGTAAAAAAAAAAGAATGTTGTTGTACTTTGGACCTGATTCGGCATATGAATTTAATTCCTTCCAGAAGCGAGTGCTTAAGATGAAATTTCGTATTGCGAAACGCATTTTCCTATAGGAAATAATGTAAATGCAGATAATCCGTTCCTGCCACCCAAAAATATTATCAATATTACCAATTTCCAACACTATAATCATATTTTTGCACTTAAAAACAATTAAAACATTTGGAAAAGACATGTTTGAAAAATGTTTCAAAAATGAAGTAAAATATGAAATAAATAGACATTAAATCTCACTTAATCTACTTACATTTAACATTTAACCCCTTTTAAACTTAACCTCACTTAAATTTCTGATTCCTGCTTAAAAAAAACAAACTGAAAGTGTGTCCCTTTTCTTCTTGCTACCGTCCTTAATAACATTCTTTGGACCCATTGTGCTATGTCTTCACTAAATGTTGCACACAATGCAAAAATATCCACAAAAACAGAAAATAAAAGCTTTGCGTAAAGCGTAACGTCGCTTCGTTTGGTTTTCCACTTAAGTAAGCAAGTTTTGAACAGACGTACGCGGACTTAGCCGGCATTCGGTTTGGCTCGGTTCGTTCACTTGTATGCTGACAATGCAAAATTCTTGTAAAATTTCAGTTCTTAAAGCGAAATTCACGAGGCAGGGCATTTGTATGCCGAGGTACCACTACATTCTGTAAAAAAAATTATTATGATTTTAGCAATTAATTATTTCTACTTGTTACTCAGTAGAAGATTTTCTATCAGGATTTACGGCACGATACTTCTGTATATCTGTATATTTCAGCGGTAACACCTTTAGTCAGGTAAAATTCAGCCAATCAGTTTATTTTCTCTCTGCTGTTGCTATGTGATTACTGAACACTAGAGGATTTCTTTGAAGCCTTCCCCGAGGCCCTGCTGATCATAGATGAAAGGCTCCTGCCATGAAACTGAACGAAAAACATAAATTAAGATTAATTAACCAAATAGGCAATCGGATTTTGAAGTATCGTGAGAGGGAGGGTTCTTTCGATAGATGGATAAAGAGTTATCTCGTTAGCTTTTATAGTCAGTAAGCCGTGTAAGATTTTTCTTTGTTAGCTTACTGAAGATGGACGGCAAGTCAAGGATCACCTTAATTAGTTTTTATAGTTGTCGCTTGTTTGATGAAACTAGTGTGTTAGTGTTTGTCATTAGGTTTCGTGAGATGCATTTTTAATTGTTTGGTGGTTTGGGAGGTCGTGTTTTGGGTGTCTGCCTCTGAATTTGAGTACATAAGCAGAAGAAATGACACAACGTCTCTCCAAATCATTTCAAGGTATGCCACCTGACACACTTCTCTGCTAATCAATGAGTGTTCACCAGAAGCATAGCACCACAGCAAGCATTTATGCATGTTTGTGTAGTGTTGTATCTTTTGGGAGCTCTTACCATGTCAGTGCATGCCACGCTTACCCTTGATCCCCCTTTCTGCATTGTAATGTGATGCAAAAGTATGAATCACAATTAGAATCAGGTTTTATTCACCAGGTATGTTGACGCACAAAAGGAATTTGATTCAGGCTGTTTGTGTCTCTGAAAGTGTGACTGCATTCTCTTAATAGATCAGGACTGGAATTTCTTACCTGAGCCTCCAATAACGAACTGGACTTCATATCAACTTAAAAAGTTCTCCTGTTATACTGAACTTCCAGCTTCCTAACAAACAGTATAACTGCAGATCAATTCCTGCTATCCATTATCACCCAAATGAGGATGGGGTCCCTGTTGAGTCCGGTTCCTCTCAGGGTTTCTCAGAAAGTTTTTCCCTCAGCACCATCACCCTCCGCTTGCTCATCAGGGACAATCTGATCATTATGATTTATATATATATATATCAGCGCTATACAAATAAAATTGAATTGAATTCAAAGTACAAACCAACATAAAAGATTGTACATTTGTTATAAACAGTACACTATACACAGTAAGTACAGAACATTCAATATATGTACAGATAAATTTTTTTGCCCACAATATAGTATGCCGTGTATTTAAAAAAATATTTAAGCATAAGATCCTTTTTGTTGGAAGATTTATGAAAGCCATTTTGGAGATTTTGACTCTATGGATTCCTGGAGTAACCTCTGTCTTGCACATTTCCCTGCTCTAACACGCCCACTTCCACTCAGGAAGAGCCGTTAATGATCCGATTAGCTGACTCATGTGTGTTAGAACAGGGAACCTCCTAAAAGGTATCACGAGACACTGGCGTTCCCGGTTTGTGACAATGCCAGAACATTCCTGTTGTATGTTTTCTTCTGCAGTGTAGACTTTTTAGACCATCCCTAAACTCTCTATTAGGCGGCAGAGGGAGTTTAGAAGGCATGCAGCAGTCGAGGTGGAAAGAGGACGAGAACGGCTGCTTCTGTCATGTACGCACGGGCAGAAAAATGTCTTGTGCTAAAAAACAGCAGTCCCCGTCTTCCATAAACACACACTGTGCGCACACTTTTCCAGCAAATGCATATGCTCCCACCCCCCAGCAGCCCTTCAGTGAGGAAGAGTGTGTACTGTGTGTACCGTGCGTACTGATATCCAGTGGGATCCAGCAGTGAGAAACAAAGGAGCAGGAGGAAGATTAGTCATGCATAGACTCTCACTGCACCCTGACTCTGAAACGATCAGCAAACTGTTACTGTGAGACTAAATAGAATACGTCCGAAGAGCAGGCGCTTTCTAGCTGCGGCTGGGAGCCTCGTGTGAAGATTCGAGTGGAAACCCAGCAGAGGAACAATCTGACCGGAGACACTTGCACACCTTCTGAGAATTGCTGATGAGGATCTTGTTAAGGGTCAGTTCTGGGTAAGCATCCGTCCATTCTAACGGCGTAGTGATACTGTCAGGTGATTGATGAGTGAATCTGCATGCTCTGCATGAATTTCTTTAATGCAGTTTCTTCATGCGAGCTCTTGCAACAATGCTGCAGGATCATTTATCAACTACTGGGAGCACCAACAATAATGGAAGCACATTAATTATGCCTTAATGGTTTTGAGGGAATCACTTAAAAATATGTAGTAAATCATGTTTTCCATCCGCTCTGTTTAACAGTCACTGCATTATTCACTCATACTCTAAGGTACTCAAGCCATGTTTTATTGATTTTGGGACAATTTCCTACTTTAGATTGTTGGAAACTCATAACATAGACATAGACATTCCCCTGAGTTTATTGGTCTTATTATTGCCTTCTATTACACTCCACTTTTATTATACACTATTATGTAACTGTGGTATATACCACTGGAGACTTTATTTCTAAACAGGTTATTCCATAAAAGTAATTTTTATATATTTACAAAATTGAAATTAGATTATGGTAATGTCTTGATCTAATATGTTTTTCGACACAGCATCACCAGAATATGCCTTAGAGCCATTTTCACTGAATTAAAAATCAACATGGGATCCTTGATGTTCAGACTCTTAGAACCATTTACCAATATAAGAGCTGCGCATTAAATGTAGCTCGTTAAATATTACCAAGCGTTCACTCGGGTGCAGGTTTGCGAGGTCTCAGTGAAATGTCCAGGAAAAGACAGTTTGGTGTAAAATAATAATAATAATAATAATAATGAAAAAGCAACCATACTGGTGTAAATCAAAATGGGGCATATCTGAAGCATTTGCTTTATTTGACATTCTGACGTTCTCTGTCGGTCAAATGTGTTGTTCTTCACTATACCAAGTTTAGCTGCAGCTTTCATTCCCAGTGATTTCTATAACCTTGATTGCGTCCACTGGGATTGCCCTGATGTTTCAAAGCAGAGAGAGCGCACACATGAGAGAGTGAAAGAGAGAGAGAGAGAGAGAGAGAGAGATATTGGTGCAGGGTGGTATGTTAACACAGTGCTAGACTCACAGTCATCGCCCCCCCCCCCCCCACCCCCTTTTTTTAAAGAGGACCGTCGGTTCGGTTAAGTTGAAGTGTTGATAAAAGCAATATTTATTTTATGATGAATAGCCTATTTTATTATAAGACCTGTTCTGTTAAATGTATTGTTTGGAGAGAAAAATTGCCTATGGCGAGCCACAGAAATGCTTTAATCTATATAAATAAAAGAAAGAGTTTGTCTTTACATTGATCAGAACTCGCTCTTTCAATGATATATTTACGTTTCATACATTGGAAGACCTGAAACTAGTCACAGAAAGTTTCTGTCTGTCTGTCTGTCTGTCTGTCTGTCTGTCCAGTCAGCTTTTGTAACAGCATCACACAAAACTGTCTAGACAGAATTTAATGAAACTGGCAGTTCTTAGGTATGTGACTAAAGTTAAACCTGCACCATAAGTGAAATCAAAATGCTGAGTGAAAGAGACTTGTTGCCATAACGCTGTTAATATTCAAAAACATATGTAACCCCGTCTGTGAAAAGCCGGCTAAAGTACATTTTTTTGTGATTCACTGTTTTCTACATAAAATTCTATGTAGAATGGTTTTATGTTGAAAATAATGACTCACAAAAAATGACTTTAGCTGATTTTAACAGACCGGGTTACATATAGATCCTCTATACAGTGTTGGATGGTGGTATAATCAGGCAACAAGGAACAGGACTGTACGTACGTAGTTGCAGGTAAAACAGTGTTTATTACATTTATATAGTGTTTATTTATAATAAATTATAGTTTATTATAACTTGAGCAAACAAATCTGGTATACCATGAACAGCAGTCAAATAACAGGCAAAGGTCGGTCGATTTGCAGCTGTCGCCAATTCGGGCTCAATATCAAAATAACAAGCTGGGTCATGGACAAATACCAATCAAAGATCAAAAGGAATGGTAGCATACTGGACAGGATCACACAGTGCATACTTCACAGCAAACACTCGCTCCCGAGTCCTATTCATATGGTGATGCAGTACAAAGGAGTTTAGGTGTGCTTCATTAGAGTCGAGCTGCTCTCTGAGAGTTTGGGATCTGACAGATATATTTGGCCTGTTTGAATACGGTATGTGAGATATACAGTACTGTGAAAAGTCCTGATCCACCCCTCGTGTCTTTCTGCTCAAATAAATTAAATGATGTAGTTTAAATTAAGAAGGTGGAAACCATTTATTACCTACAGTCTGCAAAATGTCTAAAGATACAGTTGTGAAGAAACTGGTTGTGAAACTGCTCAGGTACAAGGACTGGACTGAAAATGAGAGACAAACACTTGCCAAAAATGAGCGTCTTTCAGGAAGCCTGGAGAACACGCGAGATTCCTCAAAACTGAATTAAAGATATGAGAATGTCTGGCTCGTTCGAAAGCCTGTACTGTATGTTTACTCTTACACTAATTAAATCAACTACATTTACATTTAGGCATTTGGCAGACTTACAAAAGTGCTTTGAAGTTTCTTTCATTGGATAGATGACTAACTAGAATTACAATCAGTCAAACACTGTTGGGAAGTTTATTTATTTATTTATTTATTTTGTGGATTAGCCCGAATATATTAGAGTCCTGACATAAAAAAAAAATCCAAATCTAATGAATACTGTGTAAAATGTACATACTAGGATTTTAGTCCTGTCTGTTTAACTGGGAGAGAAACCCGCGTTGTCTCTCTCATTAAGTATTTGTTAACGGTAAACAACTTTATGCTTTACTGATCAATCATGCTGTGTGGTATTGTTTCATGTACCTGTTAGAAAACCATTAGCTACATCTATCAGTAAAACGCCATGGCAACCCCGTGACTCATCCCTGGTGCTTGACCCCACTTCGCTGCTTGCAGCTATATTTACATAACTTATTTACATAACTCAGAAACCTGTTCAGGCCGAAAGACTCTTCCATCAGGTGAATAAACTGAAACTGACCTTTTCCTTGATTTTGCTTGACATTACTCGATTCATTTTAAAACACTTACTGCATGAAGCCTCTCTACAGCCTCGTTAATATCTTGCATAAGCAGATAAGTCAGCACTACGGTTAGCGACAGTCTAAATATAAATAGCATTTTAACACTTTATGGGAACGCATTAGCATTCTGTTGTCCCATGCAGAAAACTGCATTCAAAATCATCTCCTCATTGTTATTTTTGGATTATAGTTGGCCATTTAATGCCATGCACATCATTATTCGGCTGATGGCTGGTAAACGCCAGCCCTGTCTCTTATTTCCCAAAAAAATTAACTATAGATGTACTAGGCAAATGAAATAAGTCTTATTTACTTAAAATGCATCTCCCATTGCCCTAAGATGTGTGCGCCAAATCTTTAAACAATATCATCCTGCATTAATACAGTTTTATTATACATTTTATTTGCTGTGCATCTTTGAGCTCAGTAGTCAATTAATACTCTGTCAGTACGTTTGATTCATGATCATTCTTTTCTATTACTATCGATTCCTGAATTCAAATGGTCAGGAGTGTGCATAAGAATAATTTGATAAATGTATAGAATTGTGCATACGCATCCTTTAAACACAAAACTCTGTACCTTATCCACACCATCGATAAATGAGTACCCTGGTTTAGGGTCATCAATGTAAACCTTCCTTAGTGTCATTACCTTTTCTAAAGCATAGAAATGACTGTCTGCTTTGAAAGATTTGACCGAGATAGGCAAAAAGCCAGAGAGAAATCTAAATAGGCAAATGTGATGCAGAGCAGCCCGAATACATGCTACGAGGGAATGGCCTCACTCAGGGGTGGTGTACTGTGAATGAAATTCAGTCCTGGACTCACACACCGAACCGGCTGCAGGGGGGATATGCATTAACCCCTGATTGGCCCCTGAGCCCAGTCCCGAAACATGCACTTACCACTCTTTCATGAGCAGCCTGAATGACAGCCGTGCACAGGCCTCACCTCAAGCGAAATACTAGAGCAAACCTGTAACTCTGAGAGGCTTGTTGCTTATTTAAAGCGATGTTGTGAAACAGATGGTTTCCGTTAGTAATCATGTGATTTTAAAAAGAGAATGGTTCTTGTCTAGAAGTAATGAGGATCATGCGGTTTGTGGACAAGGGCATGCCAAAACCTATAGGTCACATAATAATAGACTGTAGTAACAAGTTATTTACAGAAAGCTGTAAAGCTTTGGTTGTCTTAAACTGGTTGTAATCATTGAAAATCTTTTGGACCTTGTTCACCCAGGTGACTCCTGACTTCAACCCTTACCCCATATGACTCTTTCCCTTAACACACTAATGACCCTAAAACCAAATTAAGCATTTCTCTTCATTTTAATACATTAATTTTACATTGCAGCACCACGACCTTCTCATTGTCTCCCTGCCAAAACACTGGCAAAACAGCAGACAAGGTAATTTAGCTGGCCATATAAATAATTCATTTTGTCTCATCAGAGTGCAATACTCTGAGCTAAAGTTTGAAAGAGAATATGGAGTCGTTGTTTTCTTCCCTCTCAGATGTAAGCAACTGATGAGCAAGTATCACTAGCTATGTTCTAACCGGTCCTTAAATCTAACTGGGTGACTGAATTGTCTTCCACAGTAATGTAGTAGCTGATGGTGTAAGAAAAGCCTGGATTACTGAATTCTAGTACATGCATAACTATGGACTTTGCAATGTCTATATACTTTTATAAAATCCATGCATTTTTGCTCTGTCCTTTAAATCTAATCATCCAACAGTTAGTTCCGACCGAGTAATCTGATTGGATGAGAAGCATTCCATGAGTGACGATATAGAGCATAACAGCACTGTTTAGCTACAATATATATATTAGAGAGTGGTATATATATATACCACTCTCTGTCACAGGTGTTCTAACAACTTTTAATTACACTAACTGTGGGTCTCAGTGTGGGTGAGAGTAGGTCTGTACGGTCCGCAGTACCGAGGAGAGAGCAGCTGCCTGCCTAAACCCACATTCACAACTGGTCTCTTCCAGCAAGAACACACATCTGATAACATTATGTTATTAATGTTTACGCTTGGTAATTGCTTCTAAGTTGTCCTTTTAAATTATAAGGCTGAATCCAAAACCCCTGCTCAAGGGCACTACTTAGTGTGTAGCATAAGGGATTGTAATTGACACCCTCCACATTATGAACAGGATAATCCACAAAAGGTGTACAAAAATAATGTAAATTTGCTTTAGAGCGACATTCCTGAAATCACTATCAGTCTCATGGGTTTGATTAAAAAGGAAATGACTGAAAATGATAATTATGAAATTAATTTATTACATCGTCATCATGTATTTGAGTTTAAATATGTCCAATCAGCAGGTGTTGGAACAGGTGTTTCAGAGCTACTGTGGAGCTAATTACATGCTCTAATTCTTTCCATCTGCAATTTAGCAACAGTCCCAAATATTTTCTGCAACACGGGCACTATCAGTGCACTCAGAGAGAATATTCTACTAACTCTGAATCAGCGGTATCCTGACCTGCTTAAATGGGTGGAGTAGGTCCTGTGTGTGAGATCACACTGAAAACATCTAATCCCATTCGTTTGGCTTGGCCATAATGTGCTGCAGACAGGAAATACCAGAGTGTTTGAAAATGAAACTAAACACAGCAGGAAATTTGTACCTCTTCTTCCGTGGTTCCTATTGTGAGAAGTGTTCTTTTTTGTCGATATATACTGTACATATATACAGTACTGGGCAAAAGTTACTATATAAAAAAATACGCAATATTTCCAAACATTCCAAAGTTATATTCTGTGTATATGACTCTTGACTTTTTTGGCCTGATTCGATTCAGTTTTATTTATATAGCACTCTTAACATTGAAAATTAGAGAAATTAGTAAGAAATGTGTGAGAAAATGTGTATAAAACAAAATGATCAGATTGTCCCTGATGAACAAGCCGAGGTCGGCAGCGCTAAGGGGAAAACTACCTGAGATGGTAATAGGAAGAAACCTTGAGAGGAACCAGACTCAACAGGGAACCCATCCTCATCTGGGTGATAACGGATAACTGGGATTGATCTGCAGTCATACTGTGTGTTAGGAGGCTGGAAGTTCAGTATAACAGAAGGGGTGTTTAATTTAATATGGAGTCCAGTTTCACCAATGGAGGTTCAGGTACAAAACTGTTTGTAGGAATTTCAGGACTGAACTCTTGTGTGACTGCAGTTCCAGTCTTTTTTTAAATATTTAATTCCATATGTTACTTTCAAAATACAGAAGGAGAACTTCAGGATATCAGGGCAGCACAGTGGCTTAGTGGTTAGCACTGTTGCCTTGAACCTCCAGGGTCTAGGTTTGATTCCCGTCTCTGTGTGCATGGAGTTTGCATGTTCTCCCTGTGCTTGGTGGGTTTCCACTGGGTACTCCGGTTTCCTCCCAAAGACATGTAGATTAGGCTAATCGGTGTTCCCAAATTGCCCATAGTATGTGAAAGAGTGTGAGTATATGTGTGCCCTGCGATGGGTCTCCTGGGATAGTGTCCAGGCCCCCTGTATACAGGAGAAAGCAGTGTAGAAGATGAGTGAGTGAGTGAGTAAGTGACTTATGATATCCTGGCAGGCTAATAATGCAATTTTTCCATTTTAACATTTTTTTTAACGCATTTCAAAATTTACATTTCATTCACTTTGTTTCTGACTTTCTGATACATTTTTAGTAATGATAATTTTCTTTTCCCCCCTCAAAATATGACATAGATTTAGAACCTGAATCAGAAAGAGCTTTATTTCCAAGCACGTTTGCACACATAAGGAATTCGTTTTGGTGACATAAGCTTCCAGAGACGACAACACACACACACACACACACACACACACACACACACACACACACACACACACACACACACACACACACACACA
>JAQMYG010000007.1:2207475-2219204 GCA_030014215.1 Clariallabes teugelsi
ATTCCTCCCCTGTTCTTCTGTTCTTTAAAGAGTTCTTTAAAGTTATTTTACTGGTTCTTTATGAAGTAAGCCTGTTGATCTTAATCACATGAACTTGAACTTAACTACAGCCATAGCTTATATTGCATGACTAAGTAGGATAAATCTAAAGACTAGTAATTTTGAATTACTAGCAAATACTGTAGAAGAATATGAAATATATATATACAGTATATAAGAATATAAAGAATACTCAGGATGTACCAGAGAATTAGTGTGAAAAATGTTATTTCATCAGAATAGCAGGTTGGATGGTGGTAACTTGGCTTGCTAATTTAGCCTTGTTAAAACATAGTAACGTAAAGCATAGTAATATAAATAACATAAAGCAACATCCTTTTGTGTTACTCTTATGTACATTAAGATGAATTCACACAGCTAGCACTATAAACATTGACTAACTATCTTGCTAATATGGTTTACATAGCCGTCATTAGCTTAAGAAACAGATGAACTTGGACATCCTAAATATTAATCTGTTTAGTTATCTAAAATGTTAACTGTGACTATTATAAATCTAATTCTCCTGACCTGTCTGACTCTTAAAAGCTAGGAAACTGATTTATGGTGGCCACGTAAGCCATTAGTAGCAAGCTAGTTAGCCAACGTTTATAGTGCTAGCTGTGTGAATTTAGCTAATGCTTTACATAGATTACCAAATGTCTCATTGATAATGTTTTCAGCAGCTCGTTTGCATTTTAAGCTACAGATTAAATGGGGTGTTTGGAATTGGAATGAAAAAGGGATTATACAGTTTTTTAATATGTTCCAAACTTTCCTATGCCTTAGTGCCCATAAAACATCCCCCTTATTGCACTCAATTCTTATATCCCATGTTCAGATGGATATACATCCAAACAGCTTGTGTCTGCAGTAACCCTTTAATTTAACAGGAAAAGGCTAATTTAATATTGTCTGCATTCTCCCAAGCCAGTGTGGAGATATAATCTCTCCACCTAGTCCTTGGTCTACCCCGTGGTCTCCTTCCAACAGGACCTGCCAAGAACACCTTCCTAGGGAGGCATCCTGGTGACATCCTTACTAGATGCCCGAAACACCTCAACTGACTCCTTTTCACACCAAGAAGCAGCGGTTCCACTCCGAGTTTATTATTGATGACTGAGCATCTTACTGTATCTCTAAGAGAAAAGTCAGCTACCCTTCTGAGAAAACCCATTTCGGCCAACACCCATTGGAAACAAGTCCGACTTACTGCCAAGAATCCAAACACAGCTCTCACTTTGGGGATTGGATGGCTCTGAGAACCAACATCCCAGTCTGCCACTCTTTAAGCACCATCCCCAACTTCTACACAATGTTAAAGAGGTGTGTCAACCAGAACAGACGGATCTCATCAATTCCCGGGGCTTTGCCACTGTGGAGATGTTTGAATAACTCAGTGACCTCGCCCACGGAGATCAACGTCAACCCTCCCCAGACCAACTCTGGGGCAAACCAACTCTGCCGCTGCAGTAGAGGGTGGATTAATCGGGTTTAGGATTCCTTAAAATGCTCTTTCCAACAATCTCTGCTGTACACAGTTTGGGAGGTTTTCTGTTTCCCCCTCCTGAGGAGCCTGGTGGAGGGAATGATGATCAACTGGTTCCAAATACCAGTTAATGTTGACAAGACCTTCAGGCTTCTGCTAGACCACTGAAGATGAAGAGGAACTTCATCTTTCAGCATGACAATGATGCAAAACGTACATATCATCAAGAAAAGAATGGCTTTGTCTGTCTGTGATCTGTGTCTCTTCAGAATCTGTGGAGTGATCTGAAGAGGTCTGTGCACAGGAGAAGCCCTGTAGAAGGGTAAGTAAATATTGCCAAGTCAAGATGTGCCATGCCATACTCCTACCCAAAAAAGAATGAGTGCTGTAATAAAATCAAAAGGTGCTTCAACAAACTATTAGTTTAAGGGTATGCATATTTATGCAACCACATTATTTAATTATTAATATATTTATTTTTTACTCCAAAAAATCTGCTTCAGTTTATTTATTAATTGAGTTGTACAGGATAAGGGAAAGAATATTTTTTACAACATAAAAACCTGCCATTTTAACAGGGGTGTGTAGACTTTTTAAATCCACTGTATATATAGATGAGTGTGTGTGTGCGTGTCAGTGTATGGTACTGTGCCCGGCTAATAAACTGGCCTGACATATGTTTTTATGTCCAGACCTTATATCTAATGGACCAGCACTAATGTACTGTCGTACTGTGATATATGGACTTTAACTAGTGGCTCCGCAGGGGAAGTGAAAGACTCTGTGTAGCCCTTAAAGCTCATAGGGCTCAGGATTGTGCAGAGTGGCATGTCCTTTTTTCCAGCACAAAATAGGCAACATAATGTACTGAATTTTAGTTCATTTTAACCAACTATACAAACATGACTGAGCAATGAAGTGGGTCACATAGGCAAAGAAATAGCACTGATACACATGATCATGTGTTTTTATGATTGTTTTTTATGACCAAAACAAATAAATAAAATCAAATTCTCATTTCGAGAGGAAGCATGGTGGTGCAGTAGTTAGCACTGTCACCTCGCACCTCAAGGGTCTGTGCTCGATTCCCGCCTCAGAGTCTATGTGCATGGAGCTTGCATGTTTTCCCCATGCTTGGTGGGTTTGCTCTGGTTTTCTTCCACATTTTAAAGACATGCAGGTTAGTTTAATTTGCGTTTCCAATTTGCCAGTAGTATGTAAATAAGTGTGTGAGTGTGTGTATGTGTGTGAGCCCTGCGATGGAATGGTACCCTGTCCAGAGTGTACCCCGCCTTGCGTCCTGGGATAGACTCCAGGCCTGCCGTGACCCTGTATATAGGATAATGCTAACGTTCAGAGTTCTACATCGTTCCCATATTCAAGTAGAGGTAAAATGTACACGTCATAAAAGTAACAATAACTTTTGTTCTACCTGACGTATCCATAAACACCAAATGCAGTTTGTTGTCTGAAGCCTCCCTGTTAACACACACCGGCAAGGCTTCCATATAAGCACATATATATATATTAATCATCATTGACCTATTCTATGTTAACATTCTTGACATACTTAGGTAACAGCAGTAATGTGCAAAAGACACATTTGTTCCTGCTTAGTTCTCATATAATTATTGAATGGTGCTATAAATATACCTGACCCTAGTGCCTATTTCATATTTGAAGTGAGACTTAACTCGTCTGGCCACAGGATCGATCTAATCAGTTTGCATTACGAAACAGCACATCCTGCCCTAACAATGTACTTATGATCACAATGAATATATAAATTATTTCGTCACCTTCGAAATAAATCAAAGACCTCCTGAGGGAAGCCTAAGTTAGTTGAGACGTCCTGCTTTTTTTGTTAGTATGTAGTATGTTGTTTTGGTGGCTGGTGACTCATAACTGCTGAGAACCCCTCAAAGTACCCCCCTCTCTAGCCCTCCCCCTGCAGCACACAAATGCACAGACACACACACACGTACGCACACACACACCTCTTCATGCCACTGAAACTTCACTTGTAGCCACTCTCTTAACACTACCAAACCACAACATAGCCTGTTGATTCCTGTTGCTTTATTACTGCTAGCAAGAACTACTGCTTTACCCAAACTTCCTCATAGGCAAGTCTGTAAAAAAAACGTTTTGCGTTAAAGTAAAGATAACGCAAATATTGCGTTTTTAAAGCAGACAACCAACAGTAAACAGTCCACCACATCTAATAAGAGTTAATCTGTCAGTGCATCTCTAATACCCCTGTCCTAATTTCCTGAATACTGCAATTAAAACTAGGAGTCTAATAGGTTTTATTTTTGCACATTTATTATATATTTCAGACCAACAACAGGCACACATTTCATATGGATCAAGGATAAAAAAAAAACATAATGGGATAAACATGAACAATTTCTATTCAAATAGCAAATTAAATCATGTTTTTTTTTTTTTTTTTGTAATGAAGAAAAGAAAAAAATTCAGTATCTACCGTTGTAGGTTAGTAGATGATAAAAGGTTCAGTGGATCTGATGATGAACTGCAACTTTCCATTTGCAACCACAGCCAGAAAATACTTTGTCCTTCAGTATCAGTCAAAAACGTTTATTTTTCTCAGGCGGTTGATTCATTATAAGCACCAAAATCATATTAAATATATATTTTTTTAATCAAGGAGATCTAAAGCTTATTAATTGGTCGCCTAATGCACTTCTAAAAAAAAAAACAGTGCATTATTAAAGACAGGTGGACTTAAAAGGGAAAACTGTTCCGCATATACTGTAGATAAACGACTCATAGACGGTATTAAAGGTTAAACATAATTCGCTTGTATGTACCCAATTAGACTGACAATAATATTATTATTATGATATAGAAACTCACATTTTTATATTTTTATTACAACATACTTACAGTAGTATAACGACCAATATTATTATTATTATAATAATATTGTTCATTATACTAAGTATGTTGTAATACAAATGTAACAAGATGATAAAATGGTGTTTTAAAAATTTTAACTTGACTGGCAGCGGATGTAAAAGTCTAAGAATAAGATCACACTTGAGATAAGATAAGATCACAGTTCTTCATCTTGAACCTCAGGCCAGACCACTGGTTATCTTCTTACAGAACAATATTATCAAAATGTTAATTTGTTTTACATACTGGTTGAAGTTTAAGTGAATCAGGCAGAATTACACCCTGGAAGAAATTCTCTCTCTCTCTCTCTCTCTCTCGCTCTCTCTCTCTCTCTCTTTCTCTCTCTCCCACACACACTTATTCATTCGTTTTTTGGACAGAAAGTGGAAACCTGGGTACTCAAAAGTCCAAACAGACACTGATCTTAACTCAGGATTGAGAAGAGAACCGACGCATGACACTGAACATTATGACACTGTGACAAGTATATTTTTAAGTATATTTCAATTCTCTCATCTGCATGAATCATTTCAGATAATTATTTTTTTTTTTTAGAATTTACACAAAAAAATCGGGAGTTTTAAATTTTTTTATTCATATTCTTTTCTTTTCTTCCCCTTTTTAAAAACATTTTATTATAATTTTTTATTTTTATTGAAAAAACAAAACTAAACGATAGGTTTACATTTATTCGTTACCATGTAGCAAGCATATTTCTTTAGCTGGACACATATATTGGGAGTGGAGACGGGGTTGAGTTCCTATCTTCTTTTTTCTTTGATGATCTCGGATTCTTTAGCCTCAGCTTGTGCGGCAGCATGGCGCTGCCGTTGGCTTGTGGCTGCTGCTCGACCTCCTTGTGTATCGTTGTTCTCTGACCCACTGGATTTAACCCTGGAATTTCGGGGAAGGAGGCAGCCAGTTGTGGGAACACAGGAGCTAAGACCATGGGTGTGCTTGAAGAGGGGACAAAACTAGGGACATCTGGAACATAGGAATAGGCCCTGTTGATGGGGAAGGAGTGTGTGGCAAAGTTAGAGCCGTAATGTGCTGCAAGGGCTTCAGTTGCTTGTTGGTATCCAGGCCACTGAGAAGATTCATGACTCGTTTTGTCCCTTTCCCAAAGCTCTCTGTCTGCGTAGGTGTTTGATGCTTGAGCGAAGTAAGAATGCATCTGCAGGATGCTCCTCTGATGAGACGTGTAAGGACAGTTAGAGCCGAGCAGGCCATAGCGGAGGTTCATCGCCAGTAGCTCAGCTCGCAGCGCCGCGTTTTCCTCGCTCAGTGCTACTAGCCGTGTCTCCAGCATGAAGTCGTTAGCTCTGCGCTTCTCTCGTGAACGTTTGGCTGCCTCATTGTTCTTGCGACGTTTTTCCCAGTAGGAGGCATCCTTTTTCTCTTCCGGTGTAAATTCTCGTTTGCGACGCAGGCCGTGACCTCGCTGCGATGGCTCGTCGGATTCTTTCTCAGCATCGCTGCTGTGACACGAGAATGCAGACTGCATCATTCCTGACGGTGGCAGACCAAAGAACTCCTCTGCTTCAGAAGTGCTTGCTATTTGTCAGTACATTTGCAAGTGGTACTTGGAGGAAGTCTGTGATGCTCTGAGATGCTCGGTCAACTTTTTAATATGCAAACCTACAACAAAAACACATATAAACGTACTGTTTTTAAAAATGAAAGTATGTGTATTATGAACAGTTAGCAATGATACAGGAGTCCATGAATGCAGAAATGTTGTCATAAAATGTGTCATAAATGTGTTCTGATCTTTATGGCCTAAAATAATAAGAATCTTGTAGTGCTAGTTAACAAAGTATGTGAACCCTTGAGTTAATCATCTCAAAAAAGCTCAAAGCTCATTGGAGTCAGGTGGTAGCATACCTGGTGTCTTTTTTGTAAAATGGGTTTGAAGGTGTGGACTAGAGCTACAGTACTTTGACCAATTAAAAACCACTCAAACCTTTTGGGTTTGCTCCGCACAAGAATAATATACTAATGTGAGCATACACTATACACTAATGCCTCGGCAAGAAGAGCTTTCAGAGGATCTATGATCACTAATTGTTGATTTACATAAAGCTGGATTTCACATGGAGACACTTTGGGACTGTGGCTCCTCTATCCAAAAAGTGGACGTCCAGTCAAAATGACCCGAAGAGCACAGAAGACTCATCAATGAGGTAAAGAAACAACCCCGAGTGACAGGCAAAGATTTTGAAGACATCATTGGAACACCAGTGTTCATGAGTCTACGTTGAACAAGTAGGTTGTCCATGTCAGGACACCACAAAGGAAGCTCCTGCTTACTAAAAAGAGAGGTTTTGAAAAACACGCCTGAAGTTTGCGAAAGAGCACACTGACACTCCACAGTGGTACTGGCAAAATGTTTCATGCACTGATGAAACTAAGATTGAACTATTTGGAAAGAACATGCAGCACCACATCTGGTGCAAAAAGGGTACTGCATAATCATCATGAAAACAGCTGTAAAGTATGGTGGAGCAAACATCATACCCAGCTTTCAGTCATAGAGGGGAAGATGAATTCCCATCATTTACCTTTTTCACTACCATTTTGAATGTTGAATGAGTCTGTTCAATAAAGACATGAAAGATCAAAATGTTTTTGTGTTGTTATTATTATAAGTACATTATATTTGTCAATACTCTTGATTTAGATGAAGTTCAGATCAAATTGACAAATAAATGCAGAAAACCATGAAATTCCAAAAGGTTCACCCACACTTTATTGCCACTGTACATAGGAGGACATTTCTGGTGAATGAAGGAATAATAATAAATAACATTCGATGACTTTGAGCACAGTATGACAGTTTGGTGATTCCCTGTGCAGTCCTGACCTTTGCACCAAGCCATTTCCATACGTTTGGGCCATTAAAGGAGTTCCTGGCAGGCCAGGCAGTCCGATCATGACTCCGGCGTACTGAGAAATAACTTTCTACCTTGATGGTGTCCAAACACTAGTGAAACACTGAGATAAGTGCATCAGTGTATCAGGAGATTTTATAGAGAAATAAAGTGATTTGTTTAACTCTCATAACTGTGTTCTGTTATTCTTGAACACTCCTCATATAGTATATACTCAGAGCATCTAAAAAAATGGCACAATTATTTTTTTTTTATTCAATTCAAAAAGAGGAACTGCTCATATACTCTACATTCATTTATTTATGGCTTCATATGATTTAGATTTTTAAGGTTTATAAGGTTTATAAGGTCTAAACTTCCCGTAATGCTCCTTCATGAGCAACAAGAATTACAGTGAAAAAAAAAAAGAGAGAATTTCCCCTTTGTGGTTTGAGACAGTGCATGACAAGTCATCAAACCTGTCAGCGCTTCACAGCTTTTTTGTGAATACAGGTTACAGTGACTAGTGTGTACAGCGCTCGCACCTTGTGAACAACGTTAAGTGTCAGAATTATTAATGCAGCTAATTAATGCTTTGCTTAAACAAACCTAAAACACACAAATATTTCATCAATCACACAGACTGAATCATGTACCTAAACCTAAAGACACGAAGGAACGCCTAGATTTTTTAGCCTATGTAGAAGTACATGTCCTTCTATTCTGTATGTCCTTCATTTTGAAATACTGTCTCAGATTTGGAACTGCTTATGACTGTGTTGTCTGTCACACTAAACAGGTAGCAAGAAGTTCAGGCCTCTCTAGTCTGTTTAATTAAATAAGCATGATGCACCGGAAACCATTACTCATGGAACCTGTGAAAGACTTGTTAAACCACTTTAGAATTCCCTGGGTTCACCCTCAACCCTCTGAAACAAAAGACAGATAATGATTGTGTAATGTGGATTATGCAGAGATGACACCAATTCAAATCTCTTCTCATTAAAAAAAAAAGAAAAATTTCTCATAATTTATGTAACTAAACTTATATTAGAAGTAACTTATATTAGAAGATCATCAAGAAGCAATGATCATGATACGATACCATCTTCATATCTATCTGGAGATCAAAAATGATGGGAGAATTATGAAAATAAATTGAAAGAATGTATCATTGGTAAGAATGTATTAATTACTAATTAACTGGAGTTACTCTGCTTCATCTTGCTTGCGCTTGTTGGTGTAATTGAATGACAACTATAAAAGCATGAAAAAATGATAATTTTTCCAGGTGATATAAGAAAACATGTTGCGGCCTCGTCAGTGTTGGAACTAACTGAGACTGATTCAGGTTCATAATAACCCGAATTTGATACATATGTATTTGTAACATATGTAAAACCGGCTCATTTCCACCAGTCATGAATTACAGTATGTTAGCTTTGTGTAAAGGTTTGTGTAAAGAAATTCATGAAAGCAGAAATTGTGCACTGCAATTTACTTTATTTATGTTATTCATATGACATAAATATTCATCATTTTCAAGCTGTCACTGAGGACCCCTGGATTCATAATTTGAACTTGTCAACCTCCGTGCTTTCTATGATGTAAACTGAAACTAGAACATTTCTAGAATTTGTTACCTGGCTAATTAGTCGGCCATAGGGTCATCAGTTAACTGGCTGTGTTTTGGTGTTTGGTGTTTCAGTACGTCATGATCTGGCCTGACATGAAGCGAAGGTAATTGTTAATTCTTTAAATTGGAATTTCATAAATATTTTTAACTCATTATGAACTTAACACTTTTCAACATTAATGAACTTAAGTTATGTGGTGTGTGACCTCATTCATGTTTTTAATATAAAAAAAAAAAAAAGCTTAGCTACCATCATACTGATAAAAATTAGCTACTGACAATATGGCATCTCAGAGAGGTTGTGTACAGTATTATTTTATCTATTTCTGGCTGTTAGGGGTGTTACATCATGCCGGTTTCTGAATGTGTAACTGTTTAGTGCTTCAGGTTTCAAAGCAACGCCCTTCCCAAACCAGAGAGCTGCTCTTTATATTTGATGACAATTAAAACTTCATGTTATTGGATCAAATTTATGTTTGATTTATGTCAATTTGTTTATGATGATATGGAAAAATTAAACTCCCAAAAGTTATACTGTATATAGATACAATTTAATTTTCTTAAATGAGGAAGTAATTGATTACTTTCTGTACAGCTGTAATTTAAAGCATAATTGCAAAGACTGAAACAAAAATAAGCCAAATTTCAAGTCTTGTTTGTGGTTTTATGAGTTGTAATTGTTGTTGTTGTTGTTGTTGTTTCACAAGCTTTAAACCTTAAAGGTTAAAACCTCAACTTATGTTGCATCTTGTGGGAATCTAGAACCAATGCACACGCGCCTAGTCTGCAGCTTTCTGTGAAAAATTCTTAAAGTTAAATATAAAACAATACAAGCAGGTATTTGTATTTTTTGTAGATACTAATATATATATATATATGAGACATGTGACAATATTTGTGTTTATTTTGTTTATAGGGAAATATGAAAGAAGCATGGTTTCACTGTGGAGTGCAGTAAGGTAGATTTTAAGTCAGGTTATTGTTAAATCCAACAGCTCTTATACTTATTAATATGGTGATAATGAACCTATTGGTATAATGTTAATGTAATGTATTTGTTCCATGAGCAGGTTTAAAAGATTTGCTGTATAATGTTAGATAGATCATGTAAATATGAAATGACCACCACTGTTAACTTGTTTTGTTGAAAATACAAAAAAAATAGAAAAAGTACATGTACTGTATTTTCACATATGTCTTAACATAGTTTTTGAAATAGGATTTCTAATTTTCTTTGTAACCTTGCTTCCAGAAGCCATTCTGTGAGCTCCACATTAAGTACGAACCTTTCTGGTAAGCTTTATGAGAAATTAATGAATAAATTAATAATTTAAATGAATTAATGTAAAAAATATAATTGTTGGGATTTTTTTTCATTTCAAATTTATGTCCAATTCAAACAGTGCATTCATATCCAGTTACATTCCGACAATGATTTAGATTTGTAGTATTTTTGTATTGACACTTTCCCAACAATCTATAATACAGAACAAGTTTTCTTAGGGCCCACATAAAGAGCACATCAAAATAGTACATGTGCTAATGATAAAAAAAAATGCTTAAAGACCACAGTCAGTGTAATAAATGCCATGGAGTTGTATTATATAGGCTGCATTACAAATTTTCCATTTCCTATTACATGATTGACTAACTACTGATCCACCAGTCAGTTCGAATTTAAATAAGAAAATATGCGCTTCTTTGAGAGTGTGCGTGTGTGTGTGTGTGTGTGGGTCAGTTTTATAGTAATACAAACCGAATTCCTCCCAGTCTGTAACTTTTAAGAACTTTGCCACTAAGAAAGGCATAATAACCACATACTTCGCTGTCAGTAAAACTTATTGTAATTAAAACTCGGTGAAGAAATGTGTTAGCTTTGTTTCCTTTTTATATGGGCCCTGCTAACCACAGTAAAATGCATTACCCCCCTATGTGTCACTTACACACGAAATGAGTCACTTTATTTAGCAGCACGACTGGGGTGGGGGTGGGGGGGTGGGGGGGGTCTTGAAGTGGTTATGAAAGCCATAAAATGGTCTGTACCCACTATTTAAATGACTTTTTACTTTGTTGATTAGCTGTTTTAATACACGATTTACTAAAAAAAATCTGTTCTCGTAGTTATATAACACATCTTCCGAAGAACTCTTGTAAGACTGAGCAGCTGGAATAGGAGGAGAGGCGATGTCACCGCCATTACAAGGCTGCTTTATAGGTCTTTATAACCACTCTTATTCATATATTTTTCTCCATTTATAATTTCTTTATTTTCGCTTCGATTTCCAGATGTCTCAGACGTCTCACTATAGCACATAAGATCATTCTATACCCTTAATGCATCGTATACTGTAGCATAAAACATTTAATGGTTCATAAACTTTTTTTTTTTGCCTGAGTGTTTTTGGTAGCTGCTTTTTATTTCTGCAGCAACATCAGCTTGGTTATTTCTATGAACAGTATCTAGTTGATAAACCTTCACACTTTTCACACATTTCCATGATGTCATGCTTTTGCATGCTATTGCATGTATGCTGAGATGTGAACTGTATTAAACAGCTCTCAGTTTTTGGACTATCATAACTATATGCAGTTTTTTTTTCATGTTTTGGACAGGATAACTAAACATAACCGCTGTCTGTATGATAGCACGACACTTGATGAAGCCATGTTGAGAGACTTAGCATTCCGCAAGGCCTGTTGGTCCATAGTGCACCAAAAGATTGCGTGCTAACTACGCCAAGCTAGCTGGGATTGAAGTGTGTAAAATGCGTAA
>JAQMYG010000007.1:2299869-2312888 GCA_030014215.1 Clariallabes teugelsi
TAAGGCAGTTCTGAAGGCGAAAGGGGGTCAAACACCGTATTAGTATGGTGTTCCTAATAATCCTTTAGGTGAGTGTATATCTGATATATAAATAGCTGGAAGGACATTTTGTGAAAGGTTAAATATTTTACATACAGTTACATTTCTACGCATATAAATATAGTAATTTTACTGTGTTTATTAATGCATAGTAAATAAAATAATCTCACTCTAAATGTTATGGGAACTCTCTCAGCTATGCATTAGTTGGAACAGTTTATCCTGCACCAACCAGCTTAAGTTGGTTTTAGTTACTCTAACACAGGCAGAGGTCCACTTTACTTTTCCATAATAATTACATAAATGATTGTTTCCATTTGCCTTATTAAACCATGCAACTGAACAGGCCTTGAGACATCTGTACAGCAGTGCGGGGTGTATCAGCTCAGTTTGACAATACATATATGGATCTAATGTGCTGTATTGCTGGTGGATATTAAGAACCAGGTGGGAATGATACTCAAATGCACTAAGCAGGCCTTCTATTGATTGCTGTGCAGGATGTCAAACATTTTAGCGCTGATCATGTCCTTTGTTAATGCCTTCCATTGCCAAACTGCCGAAGCACAAAAAATCATTTAGCCCTATATTTTCTAATAGACAGTGCCTGGAGCAGCAGAAGAACACCTTGCTATTTTACTGTGCAAGCACTCCTGCCCACCTTCCTGTTTTCCCTACATTTCTACTCTCATGTGCCTGTTCGCTGTCTCCATCTATCTTTATGGCACCTGGTTGCATCTCCTTAATGTTTCCGGACCTGGCGGTCTCCATGCTCAAAAATTCACAATAAAGCATGCTGTGTGTGTTTGCCATTTGGCAAATTGCAATCTGACAGGGCTAATAAAAACAATGTTTTCATCAGCAAAAGCGTGACAAAGTGGAAGTGAAGTTGCAATCATCCTAATAACCTTCCTGCCTTCCTTCCTCCCTATATTCTTATCCATTACAAACATCCATCAATTCATATCTGCAATCATGGTTTAGAGGACAACACGTGGATTAATAACGTCTCTAATTTATAAACATTATGGCCATTTATGCATCTCTTAGGCTCTACACATACTGTAATCATTAATCGTACCATTAGCCTCCCATTTTCCAGTATGTCATTTCACCATTTATCATAAGATTACTGGAACTGTTGTTTATCTATTAATACCCTGGACTTATAATTGAAACTGACCCTGACATGCTAGTATAATCATCTATAATTTCAGTTTTTACACTACAGTTGAAATCAGATCCATAAATATTTGGACGTTGACAAAATGATAGTTATTTTAACCACACTACAGTGGATTTGAAATTAAATACTGAATATACAACCAAAACTCAGGCTCTCAGAATTTATTTGTGGGAATATACATGTAAATTGCATAAACTGCAAATGTAGAATTACAGCATTTTGTATATCCTGTAACAAGGGACCAAAAGTAATCGGACATTTTTGCTGCCGTAGTTTCATAGTGGAATGGGTGTTATTCCTACATTATTGCTTCTTTGTACTACACATAGATTATAAAGCCTTGAATATAAAAAGGCCACCTCACTCGTATTCTAAATCAGTTAGAATATGTAAACGTTATACTGATTCCCTCATTCCCTCATGATATCCCTCATTTACTTTTATTTGTGTACAGGCCACTCTTGCTGATACCAATATGGTGGATATTTAGATGATTCAGTTGCCATTGTCTATAGATTCTCATGCCATACTAAATATTGCTAAGACTGTTGTCAAACAATTACAATCAACTCAAGAATCAGCACAGATTGCAATTGATGAAAAATATGAAATAAAAATATTTTATGATGAAGATTATTTTAAGTCATTAACAAATATTCAAGTATTTTAAAGTACAGTCGACAGTACTGGACTCTATGTAGCATTTATAGATAAAAGTAATTACTTATCTTTTTCTGACAAATCCCATCTTCTGTGTTATAACTGGCTACAAGAAGTAGGCCTCATCTAGGGACCTTCTATGTTTTGTTGTTTGTAAAATGCAAACCAATCCCAGAGCACAAGTAGGTGATTTAAACATATTTTTAGAACCATTTAAATACCCATAAAGTACCACTGCATCTGCACTTTCAAGTACGCTTTTCTTGAGTTGATGTGTTTTTAGGCTAAAAATAATATCACACTGAGATACAGTACAAATTTGATTATTTCAAAAAGGATATTTAAGCAATAAAAGGAACAAAATGACTGCAAAAAAGTAGGATGATTTTCCTGTCGGCATATTCTCCTCCAATCTGTGTTTCATCATTTATATTCCTGTACAGGAAACTGACATGTAAAAAATGTACATAATGTAGTACGAGCTAAGTTGTGACAACTATCTACTAGTGTTTATTTTGCTAATGTAAGAAAATTTACAAATGTTTCACTCACTTCACTCACTGTAAACATCTGATAATTGCAGCCCTATGTGCTTCTTAAACATCCCTCGACAAAAGCATGTGCATTATTATGGGTTTGTTAAAAAGTGAACTGTAACCTTATTTTAAGTTTCTGGAGGGCCTCTTTAAGGATGTTTCAATTTGGCAGCATCCATCCCTCAAATGTTGCCAGTCTCCTTTTCCCTGCCTGTGAGAAGCCCTCATGCTGCCACCACCATGTTTCATTGTAGGAATAATATTTGCCTGTTTTCTCCCCCAAGTATTGTGCTTGCTGAGCTTTTCCCACATGTTTAACAACTCCAAATAGGCTGTCATACTATATATATATTTCTCAGTAGTGGCTGCATCTTGCCACTAAGGTTTGATTTATGGAGTTGCTGCAGAGATGGTAGTCTGTTCACCAGGTTCTCTAAATCCAAGACATGAAAAGACTTAAAAATATTTTATAGAACTGTCCTGATCTATGGTATGATTTGATCACAGATATCAAAAGATCTTTGGATTCATTGCTTTTTCCCCCCTGACAATGCAGTGTAAATTGTGGGCTCTTAAAACCCTTGTGCATACCTTTCCAAATGAACCCCAATCAATTCAAATTGAATCTCATGGATAAATAAGGCTAGCATGGCTTAGTGGTTAACACTGTTGAATTGCACCTCCAGGATACGAGTTCTGTTCCCACTATGGGTCTTTTTCTGGTTTCTTGTGTGCTCTGGTTTCTTCCCACAGTCCAAAGACATGCAGATTAGGCTAATTGGCGTTCGCAAATTGCCCATAGTGTATGAGTGTGTGCGTATGTGTGTCCTGTGATGAATTGGTGCCTTGGCCAGGGTGTACCCCGCCTCCAGGTTACATGCCCCCGCAACCCTATATACAGGATAAAGTGGTATAGATGATGAGTTAGTGAGTAAATGGATAAATAAGGCAAACAGTATGCCTGACTACTGTACATATTATTTGCATAAATAAAATATTTTTTATTGTTTGTATTTTTAATTACACAGAAAATGTCATTTTATCTAACAAAATTTGAAACCCATATTTATGTGGTGAATTCATTGCAAAAAGATGTTTTTTTTTGTGTTATTTTTATTTTTAATTTTTATTTAAGTCAGTGGTGGGTGTAGTTACAGTAAGATAACACAGAAGAAGATGCTTTATAAGCTGATGATGCCAGTGACTTGTAACAGCTAAGCTCTGGCTAGCTCTGGCCCATAATTCATGTGGCGTAAAAAGACTAGCCAAAAAAGAGCAAACTACAAAAGCTTAAAATTAAATGAAACATTAAAATTTTAAAGGAATTTTAAAATCATATGAAAGAAAATTAAATAATAATAAAAAAGATTACCTTAAAGTTAAAAGCTTATATTTAAGTATTTCAGTGCAGAATCTATAGCGTGCATAGAGTTGATAACTGGCAGTTATCGTGTCACATGATAACACAGTGTGGTAACACAGTTATTTTTAAAACATGGTATAATGAAGCAGAACCACTTAGACATACGTCACATATTCACAGGCCCATAGGTCACAAATCGTGGAGTGCAGAGGAAAGATAAAAGATGCACCTGTTAAGAGTGAGCATTGGTTGCTAGTCTGTGGGGGTCTGAGAGATAGGACAGTAAGATAGCAAGGGAAGTCTAGCTAGCATTGGACGACAGGTTACCTCTAATTCTAGATTAAAGTCTAGTGCAGTTTTTCAGTTTTGGCTCAGGGATCAATCAAAAAGAAAACTTAAAAGTAGATAGCCTAACACCTGTTTGAAAAATGTTTGTTAGCATTGTGCTTACAGTATAAAATAACATAGTTGACTAAAACCAATAATAAAAAATTAGTTGGCAGCAAATTTAATTGCCAATTAGTTGGTTACATCATTATATTTTGTTGTTGTTATTGTTGACATTCGAGGTTCTGAGATGCTGGCATTACTGCTTCCTGGAATAAACAATAATTTAACTGTAACATCTTCATGACCACAAAATTCCAAAGTGTAGCCAAATTTCATTCTAAACTCATGTGAACTGCAACCTTGCCCAACATCTGAACAGGGTGGCTCTCTTGATGAAGAAGTCTCATCTTGGTATGTTAGTTTAGTTGGTCGGCTAGTTAGCCAGTGCTTAACTTCATCAAGTAAACATTGTTTTCAGGCAAGTAGAATACACCATGCTGTTGAATCAGGGAAGTGAAAAATAAATGTCATGGGTTTTATTCTTCCCATGTCAAAAATGTTTTTGTTGTTGTTAACCAACCGTTTAGTCTTTCGGATACTCCTGTTAAGGGGTGCCACAGCAGACCATCCAACCCGCACACAACTTGGCGACAGGTTTTATGCCAGATGCCCTTCCTGATGCAACCCTCCTATTTTATCCAGCCTTGGGACCGGTACTGCTGTGGCTGGAGTTTGGCATTGGATTGGAATTGAACCCTGACCTTCTACATGGCAGGCAAACCAACCACTAAGCAACCAATGCCCTTGTTAACCTTTCACTACTCTTCTATAATTTCATTATGTCTATTAGTTAGAGAACACCTCCCTAACTTATCAAACAATCAGGGACTGTGTTTCTGACTATCAGGCAGCCTTGATCGCAAACTCTCTGGGCAGTGATCATCTTATTTTTTCTCCAACCACCTTCATGTAAGTACCAAGCAATAAGGTAAAATAGAAACAAAGTGCTGATAAAAAAAAAAAAAAAACAACACTGCTGGGCTATGAAGGGCGAGTTGATGGGCTGATGGAGTTTGGAAAGTTTTCTTGCACCCTCCATGTTGGAGAGAAGGACACAATATTCGAATAATCAATGAATGTAAGCACTATAATAAGTTTGCTAAAATGTTTACAACCACTAGCTTGGTTAAAGTGAACAATAATCTTATTTTTATTCCTATTTTTAATTTAATTGCCATAATTGACACCTGCCATATTTAAGTTGTTGCTATATTTTATTGCTGCTACTGTGCTTATGCTATACAAGGTTAAGCTTTTGACAGTATAACATGGGAACTGCAGGAAGGTTCATAAAAATGCATTCATAAATAAACTACTCAACTTTAATGCTTTCTTTCTTAGTTAGCACATGTTTAAAACAAACTCAAGCTAAATGTAAAAGCTTTTAATCAAATAAGTGCCACAGTGACAGTTAATTATTTGTTTCAGTAATCAATAGATTATTCAGCTATCAAAAGAGTCATTAGTTGCAGCAGAGGGACTCCAGAGGGACAACCCTGAGATAAGTGCTAGACTTATCAGTACACATACTGTGTATATTCACATACTGTAAAATTAATTAACATTATGTAACCAGATGAAACTTTAGAGCACATGGAATGATCAATGGTCAATTAAAAAGCAAATGGAAAAGAAAATGTCAAAAAGTAAAGAAGGTGCTGAAAGAATCTGATTTAAAAAAGGGAGAGTTAGAGCTTTTATTAGAGTTTTCCAAATGTAAATAAATAAATAAATAAATACATTTTAAAACATCGACTGATCAGTGGTCAATTAAAAAGCAAATGGAATCGACCTGTCATTTAGCCATCAACATCAATTTGGCCTCTTACATTTAAAAGCTAGTTAAGTGGTAAGATTACAGTTAATTTATAGGCGATGTTATCATCGTCCAAACAAATCACTAGAAATTACAGCGCCCTTCCCTGATCTACCACTAGACTTTCTTCTTTTTCTTTAATGACAGTTGGAATCCAGTACTTCAGTTACATTTCTGCCAACCGTAGGCTCTTGTGCCAATCTTGCAGTCTCTTAAATCTTCCTTTCTGTGTATGCTCTGGATGGCATCTAAGGGCAATCTGAAAGCCATTCAGAAGCAAGCAGACCCACGCAAACATCTAATGGGTTTAATAGTCTGAATTTGGATCAATTGACCAAGAGTATCTCTTTAACACATGAATTAAATTATAGAATCATTATAATTCCTCTAAAACCATATAATAATCTTAATTTGATTACATACTGCATTTTTTATGCTTCTCAATTTTAAAGCTATGTTTCCGTGCAGGAGACAAATTGATTGTTATTTGGTAGGAGTGCTCATGACCACTCGTAATATTTAATCTTAAATAAGGGAAGAGAAGAAATTAGGTTAAGATTATTGAATCTCAGATATGAACAAGTATGCACAAAATAAGAAGAAATTTGGATATGATAAAATTGGGTGCACAGTGGTATAAAGGATAGCACAATCGCCTTGCACCTCCAGGGACCGGGTTCGATTTCCAGCCAGGCTCGATTCCTGTCTCTGTACGCATGGAGTCTGCGTGTTCTCCTCGTGCTTGGTGGGTTTCCAGGTGCCCCGATTTCCTCCCACAGTCCAACGACATGCAGATTAGGCTAATTGTCATTCCCAAATTGCCGACAATTGTATGTAAATGAGTGTGTGAGTGTGTGTATGGTTGTGTGCCCTGTCCAGGGTGTACCCCGCCTCGTGCCCTATGTCTACTGGGATAGGCTCCAGGCCCCCCGCGACCCAAAATACAGGATAAAGCGGCATACACGAAGAGTGAGTGAGTGTTTGCATATTGCTTGTTTCATGAGGCCCATTGGATCTCAAATTGCATACTTATGTACTGTTCTAAACAGGTATTTAGAAATTTTGTTTTCTGTTCTATTTAATTTTGAATTACTAATCTTGAACTGGGTTAGCACTCCAGGGTTGAGTATTTGATTCCCACCTTGTGGAGTTTGCATGTTTTCCCCGTGCTTGGTCGGTTTCCCCTGCGTACTCCGGTTTCCTCTCACAGTCCAAAGACATGCAGTTGTGTGCCCTGCGATGGTTTGGCATCCTGTCTAGGTTGTACACCACCCTGTGCCCCAAGTCCCCTGAGAGGACTTCCATGACCCTGAATGGGATAAGTGGTATAGAGAATGAGTGAATGATTAAGTGAATGAGTGTGACCTTGAGATGTCCTCAAAAGCTACCA
Organism: Clariallabes teugelsi; assembly: GCA_030014215.1. NCBI lineage: Eukaryota > Metazoa > Chordata > Actinopteri > Siluriformes > Clariidae > Clariallabes > Clariallabes teugelsi. Next base: position 2,307,250 of record JAQMYG010000007.1, read on the forward strand.
AAAAGTTTGTTTTATACACTATGCCTGTATTTTTTAGATTATAAATAATGTTGAATGTCAGGTCATAGTTGAGGCTCATTATAACAGTATGAAACTCTGCATGAAATGGACAGACATTTTAAATTCTAACCCTTTGGCTCAGGATATTGTAGCTCTGATGTGCCATCTAGTGGATGAAACTCTCCACATACACAATCTATGCGAGCAAGCATGTGAACAGTGTAACAGTCAGGGTGTAACAGCTCTCTTCCTACAGTATATAATCAATTCAACAACACCACTAGGTAACAAAAACACCATAAACATAGATTCAATATGGACTCAATATGGAAAAATACACTAAAATTGTTAAATATAAATACAAATATGACATATACTGCATATCTAAATGTTGAATCTATGATAATTCTCTTTTATGGTCTTTTTGTTACCCAGTGGTGTTGTTGAACTTGTATACTGTATATTTTATATATCACGTTACCCAACATAACCTCTAGTCTGTTTCCCCACAGAGATGAGAGTGATGAAATAAAGTGATGATATAATGTCTTTTATGGAGATCAATTCAATCAGTTCAATTTCTATTTGTAAATGTATAATTATTTTTTCACATACTATATTCTACATTTTTCACATACTATATTCTACAATCAATTTCATTTTTTTAGGGTCTTTTAAATGGTAGAACTTCCATCTCAGTTTATATTTCAAATCAGAAATATTCAGAAATGTTTTTATGTAAATGTTTTTATTCACATGTATATAAAATAATTCAGTTCAATCTTGTGTAGACAAGGGATTAATATCCTATGGCCAGATTTTAAAAGGTTGTTTAAAGAAAACATTATATTTGATTTTTAAACTTTGCCAAGTTCATATAGATCGCTTAGTCATTGTCATGGATATGTTAAAATCAGTGCCAATCTACAGTTCCCAGAATGCAGCAATCGCTCAAACATACAGTAGTTGATGAGACCATCAACTTGTTCTAGTTCACCTGATTGTTAATGTAGAGTCAATTGACTGGGTCACATTACTAATTCTTATTCACATGTTTGTTTTGACTGCCTTTATTAAAGTTTGGGCAAATTGTACTTGTATCCTCATATAATTTTTTTTTTACAGTCATCCAAAAAAAATTATAAACTCATAACCATCAACATAAAAACAATAATATTAAAATAACAGATATTAATCCGATTGCATTATTTTGCATTATTCTACTGGCTCAGTTGACCACATCTGGAATGATATTTATATTTGTGTATTTTCAAAGTGTCCTGTTGTTTATTTGAGTCTCCTTTTGATGACATGCCGCATCAAAGTGATCAATCTTTCTTCTCATATCTTCTTGAGACTCCTTTTGTGTTCTCATAAACAGGGTTCTCTAAAAAAAAACATTCACACATACATTTCTTTAAATGTCTTTTTATATGGTCAGTTATGCACAGAGGACAAATAACTTGCTTTACAAATATGTTTTGCACACATCAGCTCTATAACCACAAGGTGCTCTACAGCATGCTGTTTTATCTGAATTGGACACTTCATCAGAGCCTGAGTCATACCACATACCTCCTACACATGTTAGTGCAGAAAGAAAGAGCACCCCCAGCCTCTAACAGCTGCTGTGCATCAACTCCAAAACAAACAAATAAAAAATAAATAAACTGAATTATTATAAACCTATATTATAAGAAAATTTTAGAAATTTAGTAATTTCAGATGTTTGTTCCTAGATTGTCATAATTATTTCATTTTTATAAACTTTAAGGGTGTTACTCACCAGTGTTACACACATTGTCAGTTTCTCCCTTAGAAACACCTATGGGAGAACATATGCACACCTGAGTACTCGTGAAGTTATCCAGTCTATTATGTTGCAGCAACACGATTCATAAAATCATCCAGATACAAGTTAAGAGCTTCAATTGACATTTCATTATTATATATGGGAAAATGTGATCTCAGTGTCTTTTACAGTATTTAGGAATGTTTCGGTTCCAGATGCATGGTTTGAGCTTTGACCCTTGAAAACTGGAAAAACATGATCTAGTCTTTGTCCAGCCTTCAACAATCCAGTTTCAGGCAGTCTGTGGCTGTAACCTCAGATTTCTGTTCTCGTCTGACAGGTACAGTATTTACTCCCATGTGCTCATTTCCTGTTGTACAGTGTCACAGTTAGATGTGTTGTGCACTCCAAGACGCTTTTCTTCTCTCCACAATCACAAAGAATGTTTATTTGATTATCTTATCCTGGCTCTGAGCATAAACCAGTCTGGCCATAGGTTTCTAAATTTTCTCAACTGTTCTGTTACATTGACAGAATTGGGAGTATACTTGTTCTTCAAACCGTTCTGAACACTGTTTCTAAACACTGAATAATGTTGTGTGTGAAAACAAGCACATTTGGACTCAACAGCCAAACTATGCTCAAAGTAGCTGAGATCAGATTTTTTCAATAACTGAAGGGCTCAATGTATAATTCTATGATTTTAAGAAGTGCCCTGCTGCGACATAATGGGTAATTGAATATTTGTATAAACAACAGATGTAGAAGTGTTCCTTTTAAGTGGCGGGTGAGGGTATATTACAATGTATTTTTATCATGAAACAAACATTGTATTTTTACTGATTAGCAATAAAAAAATAAACAAATATAACAGTATGTTAATACACTAAGAATCCTGTGCAAATCTGTAATAAATATGAATAAATATATAATGTATCTAAGCACCTGCAAGTTGACATTTTAAACAGTTTCATCATTCTGTATGTTATAGTACAAATGTTTTCTTTAAAATGAAAAAAAAAAAGAAACAATTTTGTTAACAATATAATAATAAATATTTATTTTTGTTATATAGCTATTTTTATAATTATTCTTTACAAATATACAGAATAATACATTGTGTACAGGTATTGGTTGTGTATTGATTTAAATATCAATTATGTAATGCATTTTCAGAGAAAAAGAAATTACACCCTCTTTTAAATTTTCAGACATAGTAAAACACTCATCAAGTGCTAAAACTGAATTATGGCGTTATGAGCAATGTGTAGTATTGTTTCCTCTAAATATTGTCAGTAGTCACTCCATCATGTGATTGTCAGAGGAGACAATCAGAATAATATTGAAGTATAACAGTGGCAAAATTCCTTAAAGAAAAATAATATGTTTAATTACATGAACTGAACAAAAACTTGTTGCAATATTTATGTTTGAATTTTTCTGCATTGCAATTTGATCTGAATCGGAAAAAAAAAAAAAACTTACAGTATTTACAATGCTTGACATTTTTGGCACCGCAATTTATTGTGGTAGTATAATTAAAGTAGTAATTCAATAATTCAATAATTCAATTGAAAATGTAATTCAAGCATTCAAAATTATTTCAAAAAAATATTTTTGAACAGCAATTTCAAAACAACACTTATATAGTGTTAAAAATACCATCTTCATTAGTTTTTAATGTCCTAAATTCAGGCTGCAAAAAATTCAAGCATTAAAATTCAGGTAGGGGGAAAAAAAAAAAAAAAACAGGCATTAAAATACAGGTAGAGAAAAAATTCAGGTCTTCACATCCGGGATATCACAGGAAGAGCAATGGATTGCTGATTGCTGCGGTCCGTGCCACAGTGTACTTTAAAGTGTGCTTCCTGCCCCTTGTGTGGTCTAATTCTCAGGAACTACTTGCAGATCGGAATGCAGCAATTCTAACTAACTCGCTGGGTTGCCAGTTAAGCGGAACAAAAAACCTTTTCATGCGCTAAAAAAAATAAGTCCCTCCGCCATAATCGCTATATTCAATGCAAACTCGGCGCTCTTTCATATTCTATGAAAGTGATGGTTTTCTTTCCACCTGAGCTCTGTAATATACAGCCACCTTCAGTTACAAGGTGGGATTAATTTCCTCAACAGAATCAACAACAAACATTCAGTTTACACTCAGTTGAATGAATGAATTACTTGTAAATAAAGGTAACAACAACTTAGTAATAAACAAAAACGTGCGGATAGTACAATGTTTTAATATCATTCTATTTTTTACATAATGAAAAGATAGTAAGAGTACTTTATTTTATGCTCTACAACATTTTAGTTTTGGCTATTATTTAGCATAGCGATTACGGCCGGGAAGAATTTTAGCGCATTGAGGAGTTTATTCTGACGCTTAACTGGCAACCCAGCGAGTTAGAAGTTCTGCATTTCGAGCTGCTAGTAGTTCCTGAGAAGTACAGTAGACTGTAAAGGGGCAGAAGGGAACACTTTAAAATCAGCAGCAATCAGCAATCCATTGCTCTTCCTGTGATATCCTGGATGTGAAGGCCTGACTTTTAATGGCTGAATTTTAGCAGCCTGAATTCATGACTTTGAAAAATAATGATGATATTTTTAACACTTTTGTGTGAACAAACTATTTTTGAACAGCAGTTTAGTAATGCCAATGTTTTTGCATTGAATTTTAAATGCTTGAATTACATTTACATTTGAAATATATAACCACAATAAACTGGAGTGAAAAAAAAAATCATTGTAATTTCTGTAAGGATTTTTAAAAAAAAATTCAGATCAAATTGTAGATCAAACATATTTACTGCAACGAGTTTTTGTTTAGTTCACGTAATTACTATTACATACTATTTTGCACTATTTACATTTACATTTACATTTAGGCATTTCAATTAATTTTATTTGTGTAGCGCTTTTAACAATTGACATTGTCGCAAAGCAGCAATTTGGCACACACTCTTATCTAGAGTGACTTACAAAAAGTGCTTTGAAGTTTCCGCCATTGGATAGATGCTTACACTGGGTTACTAGGGTAATAACTAAGTGCCATCAGTCAAACACAATTGGGAAGGGTTGTTTTTTGGGCGGGAAGGGGGCGATTAATCCAAGTATGGAAGAAACAGATACGTCTTGAGTCGCCGTTTAAAAATTGTCAAAGACTCAACTGTACGGACATCTAGATGAAGTTCATTCCCCCAACTAGGTACCAGAACAGAAAAAAGTCTGGATGCATGTCTTCCTCGATCCCTGAGAGATGGTGTGACGAGGCGAGCAGTGCTGGAGGATCAGAGGGAACGTGGTGCGGTGCGTGGTGTGATTAGAGCAGAGAGGTAAATGGGTGCTGGGCCATTTTTAGCTTTGTAGGCGAGCATCAAGGTTTTTGAATTTGATGCGGGCAGCTACAGGAAGCCAGTGCAGAGAGCTGAGAAGTGGTGTGGTGTGGGAGAACTTGGGAATGTTGAAACAAGACGTGCAGCTGCATTCTGGATCAGCTGCAGAGGACGAATGGTGGACAGAGGCAGACCTGCCAGGAGTGAGTTGCAGTAGTCCAGTCTTGAAATAACTTCAAGACTTTCATAGCCAAATATTTTTCATATTGGACTGTGTATAAATTTTTTTTTAGGTCCCTCTGTACTTGTAAGAGTACTTTTATTGCTTCCATATCAATTAATATAGTCATTTGTAGCCTGAGCGACTAACCTAAGGCACCTGAATTGTTGATAATCGGGATGTGTTGCTACCTTTATAGAAACAAAACTTTTAGCTAGTGGACGGGATTAGTGGCATTAAATTTATTTCAGAGAACCAACACTCACTCACTCACTCATCATCTATACCGCTTTAT
>JAQMYG010000007.1:2332273-2348793 GCA_030014215.1 Clariallabes teugelsi
TGTAAAGCTGCTTTGAGGCAATGACAATTGCTAAAAGCGCTATACAAATAAAATTGAATTGAATTGAATTGAATATATATATATATACACATCTTGCTATAAAAATGTTTAATAACGTTATACTTGGTTTGCTATAAGAATAACAATTTATTATAAGAAATTATACAAAGGTCTGGATTCCAGATTTTTTCACTTGCTGAGATGCCATTTTTTGCAGTGTGTCGTTGTGTGACATGAAGAACATACATGTGCAAGATTCCTGAGCTCAGAACACTCATCTTCAGAAATGACATCATCAAAGACCACCCTCTGTGTTCCATTAAGAGCAGCTGAGTTCTGCACCAGACGAATACGGTCATACAGCAACGAGCCTCCTACATAGATGTAACAGAGTTATAAATATACACTGTTATTGTTAATATAATTACACAAAGTACATGTGTACTTTCTGATGTTGCTCTGGCTGGAAGATTGGATACATTATATTGCCAATATTAACCGTTTAATTGTAGCTATTTAATTTGTATATATAAATCATAGGGTAAACATGCACATTGTATCTCACAAACAATCTATTTCTCATTTTTAATCTCATTTCCATTATGTAAGTGTCCTACCTTGTGGCCATGATGCTAGTAGTGTGAAGATAATAGTCACAAAGCTAATCGGTATTGTGCTACACTAACTAACTCTATACCGCTTTATCTGGTGTATAGAGCCACCTGGAGCCTATCCCAGGAGACTTAGGGCACGATGCGAGATACACCCTCGGATGGGGTGCCCATAAATCTGTCGCAGGGCACACATATAACCACACTTGCACGGTCATTCACACACTATGGGCAATTTCGGAAAGCCAATGTCTTTGGACTGTGCGAGGACACCAGAATACCCAGAGGAAACTCACCAAGCATGGGGAGAACATAAAAACTCCATGCACACAGACCCAAGGTGGGAATCGACCCTGGAAATGCAAGGTGACAGCGCTAACCACTCAGATACTGTGCCGCCTATTGTGCCAAACTGGTGATTTTAATTTAATTTAATTTCTTAAATCAGAATTAATTAATTTCTTAAATTTCGTATATCATTTGCCTTTACATCATTTGGCAGACACACTTACGCAGAGCAAGTTACATTTTTCTGACTATACATCTCAGCAGTTGAGGGCCTTGCTCAAGGGCCCCACATGGGCAACTAGGTGGTAGTGGGGTTTAAACCTGGGGCCTTCTAAACCATAGTCCAATGTCTTAACCACTGAGTAAACCCTGACTCCTGATATATATTATGATGTTAACATGCACATGTCCTCCTGCTAGCTTGGAAAATCTTGCAGGTTTGGCTGGGATCACCCCATAATAAAAAACATTGTCACACTGGAGGTTAGGCCAAACCCTGCACTGCAATCCAGACACGCTGCAACACATTAACCTACCCTCATGAAGCTGTTGCATCATCACCACTGAGCTGTTCTTTTTCTTAGAAATGGGCACATATTCCATCCATCCATCTGTTCCAGAGGGGATCCTGAAGAAAAACAGAAAATATGAGGCAAGAGCTCTTGATTTATGATAATTAATACTCAGTTTACTTCAGTTTAAACTTAAAACCGAAATACCCATTTTCGTTATCTCTTCCACCCGAGCTTCTCCAGTAGTTCTTAAAAAAAAAAACAGAAAGATATTAAGATTAATAGAAATGAATGATTCCTAAATTTTAGATATATGGGTATACTTATTCTTATTCTGTCTTTTTCTGTTTATTGTGTTATTGTCTGTACAGCACTATGGTCAACATTGTTGTTTTATTCAGTGCTTTAGAAATAAATTTGAACTTTGAACTTTGAACTAAATCATAAGCACTCTGTGTCTGTCACCTGTACTCTGACCACTGATCATCAAAGTTTCAAAGAAATAAGCACATATGAGACTGAAACAGCCAAATGACTTAACAATGTTCTGTCGACCCAAGCTTCTGATCACTTGTCCTTACTTATTTATCACCAGTATTTATATTACATGCATTTAAATTTCCTTCATATACATTTAATTTATATAAAACACACCCTGAGTTTTGTAACAATAGGCCAATAAATGATTTTCAGGCTGATTTCATGGTCTGCGATATAGATTTCTAAATAATTCTTTAGTTGTCTCCTCATATGATGTCATCAGTACCAGGCTTTAGTACCTAAATCTACTGAATATAATAAAAGTTTTGTCATAAAGTGAATACTTCATACATGAGTATGAATGTTGCTATGCTGCTTGTCTAAAAGTCACTAATAATAATTTCTTACTTCTGCAAGCTCAAACATGTCTACGTTTATGTCAGCCTGTTTTCTGCACAAGCTGATTTCCAGATCATATTGATTGATAACATAAGAAGAACATAGAAAACTTCATGACTATTGTTAGGCAAACATTGTAGAATATTACATGGAAAACTATTATTATTATCACACACTATGTTATAGTTTTAGGGGGCACGGTGATTTAGTGGTTAGTACTGTCGCCTTGCACCTCAAGGGTCGGGGCTTGACTCCTGCCTCAGGGTGTGTGTGCATGGAGTTTGCATGTTCTCCCTGTGCTTGGTAGGTTTCCACCTGGTATTCCGGGTTTCCTCCCACAGTCCAAAGACATGCAGATTAGGTGAATTAACATTCCCAAATAGCCTGTAGTGTGTGAATGCGCATGTGAATGTTGACTGGAGGCCCTACCCTGGTCAAACAATGGGAATAAATACAATGGTGCCCTCCACGGTTCCTAGTTGGACTACAGAGGTTGGACGGCTGGTATAGTTTTATCCAAGTTTTAGTACTGTGATCATCTCACTCAGGGTAAGTATGCTTAAAAGGCTCCTGAAATCACAAAATTTAATTCTCACCTCCTCTACATAGGGCACACCCAAATTTTCACTCCCAATAAGGAGTAGCTCCAGCTCTTGCTTGTGCCTCTTCACATAGTCCACTGTTTCCTATCGACAAGGAGGAGAAAGGTTTCATAGTGCTGCGTTATTCTCAAACAAACATTCTCCACTCTATGTTTAGGAAAAACTAAAAATTATTAAAAGCCTCCCTTATACATACTATTACAATTATCTTAGGTAAAACTGCAGTAGCCCTAGTAAAACACCAAAACTAGTGAACATTAGTGAGAAGATTCAAGACCCTCCATAATACAGTACACACCTGTAATACAAAAGACTATTTATTTAGAAAATTAGCTCCATACCTCAAACATAATGTTCAAAGATTACGGGACTAATCTGAAAAGGACTGCTGATGTTTCTGTAAATACTCCAAAGAAAGATTAGGTGTGTCTTTGACAGGATCAGAAAAATGTAAATGTTTGGAAGTGAAAACAGGTGGGAGCACTTGTGTTTTTGGAACAGTTTTACTCTTTCACAACAGCCATGAAACAAGAGCTCTGCGACATTTCAGCATTTTTTGAAATCCATGGGTCTTTGGCCGGCCTCTCTACAGCTCTGAGTGAAAAACCTGCTGCTGGAAATGAAGCATGCTTAATTTTCATTTCTAGGGAATGAAAACACCGTGAATGAATGACACGGTTGCCACAGAATAAACTGAAACCGTAACATGCCAGTTACTCTGGCCTGAGAGACGTCTTTCTACATTATATGGCCAAAAGATTGTGGACGTCTGCCGTCAAGTTCATATGTGCTTTCTTAACTTCCCACTTTAGGTTTAGTCTCCATTTGCTTCACTTTTCTGTGAAGTCTTTCCACTGGATTTTAAAGTCTGGCTGTGGGGATTTGCCTATTCAGCCACAAAAGCATTTGTGAGGTCAGACAGGGCCTGGCATGCAGTTGGCATTATAATTCATCACACAGGTATTCATCCGGTCTAAGACCAGGGATTTGTGCAGGCCAATCAAGTCCTTTCGCTTTAACCTTGGCAAACTATGTCTTCATGGAGCTTGCTTTGTGATCACTGTCAAGCTGGAACAGGTCTGTCCCTTAGTTCCACTGGGAAAAAAAAAAAAAAACTATAAAGGTACTGCATTTCAGTTTTGTGCCAGAACATGTCCCCATACACAGTATGTCTGACAGTGTGGTCAAATGTCTCTTAGACATTCGCTTCTGGTAGAATCCTGGATATTGGTACACTCTTCTTGGTAGAGTTGGTGGCTACATTTCCCTATAACTTACTCATGTACAATAGTTTAAACTGATTGGAACTTGCTTGGAGTCTGCAGTTGTTTAGAAATGGCTCTGAGAGATGTTCCTGACGTGGGTAAATCTCCCATCCTCTTTCTCAGATCTGCACTGAGCTCCTTGTGTTGGTCGATCCAAGCCATGCTGTCAAACAACCCCTTTTTGTGTTGCACAGAGAAGCTACCAGCTGGAGTCCATTATCACTAACAGGAAGTTGAGAGGCCTTAACCTCGGAAAATGAACACGAGATTTTTTTTCTCCATTTTTTGTATTTTCAGCATGACTGAATCAGTGGTATAATTGGGTGTATTAGGGCTGGGCAAAGAACCTTGTCAATTATTTCTTTTTTAATTTTGTTAATACTTTGTGAAAATCTGTTAATACTTTCCCCACTGTGCGTTCATATACTGTATGCTTAAAACATACTACTGCATGTGTCGTCACATGACTCCGCACAGAGAACTCTTTCATTAGAAAAAATTATCCCAGCTTTAATAGTTGAGCATAATTATAGTACAAACCATGTCAGAGAACTATAATGACAACAACAACAACAACAACAAATATCATCTTTCACAGTTGAGGAAAAAATGTAATTAATTGTGATTGATTTGATCGTCAAGCTCTAGGGTGTATGTATATTTTTGACCCTTTTTTTGAAAGCCAAAACTTATTTTAACCCTGTGTTTCAAACTATTTGGGGTTTATTATTATTATTTTTCTTCTTCTTCTTCTTTTAATAATAATAATAATTATACTACAACTACTACTACAACTACTACTACTAATAATAATAATACAATTTTGTACAATTTTTCCCCAGACAAAGATAAGTTACTGAGTTACAAAGAAGTCACTGAAAGCGGTATATGATCATGATAAGTGTACTGTATATAAAAATCTATATGAAAAAAATAAACTGCATATTTATATTGTATATTTAAGTAATGCAAAATTATTTTATTATATAAACAAATAAAATTAAAATATACAAAAACAACTGTATTAACAATATGACATTCAACCAGTATGACTTTTTAGTCACTTTATTTTTTACATGCCTTAAGAGTCCAAACATTTTGTGTAAAACATAAACTGATGTATGTGATATAACTAGAAATATAAATTAACCTCTCACTCACTCACTCATCATCTATACCGCTTTATCCTGTATTTAGATAAATTGACCTATTATTCAAAATTTAATTCATACGTCTATTCATTGGTCTCCAGTGTGTGATTTGTACAAAATAAATAAATTGTAATAAAAACTTTTTTTTACATTTTGTATTGGTCAGCATTTAAAAAACGCCATTTATATTTTCCTCCTATTGTAACCTCATATAAGAAGTTACCCTCCCCTGCTCCTCTCTGCTCAGCCACTTAAACATCACATTTGGAGAAGGAGTGAAATAACAGGAGTTTGAGGTATTAATAATGCAGTTGCTTTGATGTTAAAGATCACGTATTCTTTAACACAGGTCAAAATACTCTGTATGGAGAATTAACACACACATCTTGGGTGAACTCTCAGACCTGTGTTAAAGAATACGTGATCTTAAACATCAAAGCAACCGAATTGTTTAAATTCCTCAATTCTAATTTAAAATATCAATAATATCAACCTTTTATTATAACCAACCTGCCGAGGCTGTGCCCCATGCCCCAGGATTTCAGTGTAGTACTCCACATTTTCAGTCATAAATTCATCTCCTTCATGAAACAGCAGGTAACTCCGAGCACAGACCAAAGCCTGCTCCAGATTGTTTACTAAAATGAGAGAAAGAGAGAGAGAGCGATATAGAGAAACAGAGATGTTTAATACTTGTCGTTTTCCCTTAATTTACCCAATATAACATTAATTACAAATACAATAAAATATTTTCAATAAATATTTTCAATAATTCAATAAAACTGAATGTTTTTCATCAGTGTAACACAAAACCTCGTCACTCTTCAGCAAAACCTGCAGCATCACTTTCTGGCCTGTTTGCCTACATTCTACTTTTAAATGTCCGGCTATGAGCACAATCAGTACCGCAGATCTCACGACTTGTGTGGAGGCCCTGTGTGGTCTGTTTGGGATGCGTTTGGTGACTGGGGACGGTTCCACTTTACCATGAAGACAGTCTTGAACTCGGCTGATGTAGACAGCTGTTCTCTGATTACTTGTGACTGCAGTCGCTCAATAGTTCAGAACTGGAATTCGTACAAACAGGTTGTACCTGAGCCTCTAATAATGAAACTGGACTGCATATTAACTTAAACACATCTCCTGTTATACTGAACCTCCAGCCTCCTAACACACAGTATGACTGCAGATCAATCCCTGCTATCCGTTATCACCCAGATGAGGATGGGTTCCCTGTTGAGTCTGGTTCCTAACAAGGTTCTTCCTATTGCCATCTCAGGGAGTTTTTCATTGCAACCATCGTCCTCAGGGACAATCTGAGAAAAAAAAAGCGCTATATGAATTAAATGTAATGTTTTAAATGAGTACAACCCGGACTTATCCCAGTCAAACAGATTATCACACTAAATTAAATAATAATGTTTCTGGTAGAAAACACTTCATCAAACGTATATTTTGATCTCCCATAAATTTGAACGTATATTTGCTTAAATCTATTTTATTTAAGCAATAAGCAACCTCATCTGTCACACTATAAAAACAAATGGCCACTGTCTCACTGGAAACTGTTGGATCCAGATCTGCCACATGTGTCTGTTTATATCTATCACCCTGTAAATAATCCTCCACCGTAGATCATGAAATCATTTAAAAGAGGAATATTGTGTTACTTTCACACAGCTGTGGTGCAGCACTTTCTCTCTCAGAAGCTAAAGTTCCCAGATTCTTTCATATGGCGGTGCACAAGTGTTAGAGGCCTGTCCACTTCCTGTTCTTCACACAGCACATACAGTACAGTATACTCACACACTGTCACTCTTGGCTATTATCTTTTCTTTAACAGTTATCTGTAAGTTCAGGGTAGAACCATACAGATCACTTCCGAAAACTTTGACCTTAATCTCAAAATCCCTAAAAGCACATTTTAACCTATAGATTTGTATTGAATCTTTAAACCGAGATTTCTGCATCCTTTTCTTTAGATGTTTTCAGAAGACAGCATTCTGTGTTTTTTCCATTACCCAATCTCCAGGGGCTTCCACAGAGTTCTGCACCATGAAATCTGTTTTTCATGTCACAAGCATTGATTGATAAAACTGACAAATCAGCTCATTCTTGAACTGACTAAAAACAGACGATTCTGTAGAATAACCTTAGCTATTACAGTTCGTCATAGATCCCCTTTTTTCTATGATTTTCCCCTTGCTGCAACCTAAAAGCTTGAACATTTATCAGTAGGCAAACTACTACAGCTTGGGTCCGGCGCTGTTTGAGTCCAAAAAAGCTTTTTTTTTTTTTTTGTCCTGTATACCTTCAAGCTTTCCTTCTTTTCTTCCAGCAGACAAAATAATCTCAGAAAAAGAAACAACTTGATGATGGTTACGTCATTGAGATAAGACACATTAAATGAACAATACAGATTTTTTTTTTTTTTAACTCTGTATTCAAGTCAAAGCATTATATAAGTCTCAGCTGAACTCCGGTATGTACATATTTTTGCACTGAACAAGGGGTGTGGGATTTGGTGCTGATTGCTTATATTTTACTCATGTTCCGGGTGACTTCACAGTCAGTGTGCGGAGCAGGAAAATTTACATCGGCCAAGACCTAGGGTAACTTATCTGCACGCCAGTTTTGATTTAAGGCAGACTAAAAATTCTAAGATGTCCTGTTACATTTCAGAGCATTATTGGGTGGTTGTTTTTGTCTGTTGCCCTTTTCTCTTATTTCAGGTTTCTTAGTGGTTCCATCCATTGCTTGCTGCTTCTGATTGGTTGGCTCATGTTCCATTATGTCAACCAATCTTGTCATTCCATTCTTCTGATTGGCTGCTGCACATCTCAGTACTTCAACCAATCCCCATCCTCCAGCTGGCTTTTAGGAAGCCGTTTCAGGAATTAAAGTCAGTCTTGAGACTCACTTTGTCCTGGCTACACCTTGTTTTTTCTTTTTCAAGCAATATGCTGGTGATACTCACGGCTGAGAGACTGGTTTAGGGAAGAAAGCCACATGGTATACATGTCGACATGTAGGTAACCCGCTGTCTAGAGATACACTAGGTAAGATGGTGTGTGCCAACCTATGTATCCCTTTTGATCTAGATAGTGTAGCCAGTTAGGGTGTTTTGCTCATTTATTTATTAGATCAGACTAGATGGGGGGAAAAAAATTCCCACTCAGAGTAGTTAGACTGGGTTTTTGGTTTATTTTCAGCTGCACCCATTGCCAGTCTTTCTATCAGTGCCTGACTTTAAACAACTATTTTTACTTGTAAATATTTCACTTGGTACCACTTCTCTTGTACTTTATGTAAATAAACACACTTTGCTGATAAAGTATTTAGTTTGTCATCACATTGGTTGCAACCAGTGCTTGCCAATGTCTTACAAATTTAAGTGTGCGACCCGTATACCCCTAGAACACCGAGGGTCGTAACATGTCCCTTTAATAAATTTACCTTGTTTAACTTTAGAAATTTGATTTACATCGAATCTGTGAATCTGTTGATAGCTTATAGAAATCATTTGTGACAAAAAGAGAAACATACAGAGTCTAACACACATACAAAATCTAAAAACAAAAAAAAAATGCATTTTAAAGTAATTATAATTAGAGTAACTGATAGATGATGGCCAGCATGCAGAGAGTGGATTTAGCTATGGTTGATTGTGGCATATGTAGATGTTGACTAATATAAAATAATTTCATATTTGCTTCAACCAATGGCAACCACTAGTACTCACTCACTCATCGTCTATACCGCTTTATCCTGTATACAGTGTCGCAGGGGGCCTGGAGCCTATCGCAGGAGACTTAGGGCATGAGGTGGGGTACACCCTGGATGGGGACACACTCACATGCTCATTCACACACTATGGGCAATTTGAGAATGCTAATTAGCCTAATCTGCATGTCTTTGGACTGTGTAAGGAAACCAGAGTACCCAGAGGAAACCCACCAAGCACGAGGAGAACATGCAAACTCCACACACCCAGACCCGAGGTGAGAATCGAACCTGGACCCTGGAGGTGCACAGCGACAGTGCTAAACACTACACCACTGTCCTGCACAACCACTTGTAGTGTTGTAGCAAATCAGTGACTCCTGGATCATACATTGCATTTATTGCCACCCATTCACTAAAATTTGTCCCGTGTCTAAAGGTACATTTCTACTTAACCCCATTCAGTTTCATTGGAATGAGAATTCAGTTTCCTGGAGAACTGCAGTTAAGTTATTTCTGCTGAATTACCTCTAAAAGGTCTCACTTCAGCTTCAACTTCCAACCTCCAACTTGTGATGTCATGGAAAGGATGGAGAGGACAAATAGAAAGACACCCTTTGAGACACGCAAAAAGGAAAGGACAACTTGTAATGCATGGCAATGCAACGTGCTACATTTGTGTGTATAAACTTTATGAACAAATACAACGTTTGTGTGCTTCTTTCTTTAGACCCGCATTCATTCATTCATTTAAGTGCATTTTTTCTCTATACAATAGGATTGTTTTCAAGACAGATGAACTTCACTATGATTCACTAGAATACACATGCAAAGGTGAAATGCATTATGGGAAAAGTGTTTTGTTATGCCGTGCATTCTGACCCAATAGCCAAGGCGCAATGGCATGAGAAACATGTTTGAGGAGGAGGAGGAGGAGGAGAAGGATTTCAGCTGGACTGCCGGATTCCAAGAAAACAGGGAACCGTCACTCCTGCTGTAAGAGTAAGTATCATTACAGTGCAATGAGGCTGAACACACTGAGCACTTTGCTAAGAACATCTGTCGGCATCTTCAACGACATGATGATAATACAGTAGCTGTGTACACTGAACGAAATGTGGTGCAATCGATAAAATGTGATACAAGCCAAATGTTTGATGTTTCTGCTTCATAGGTTGAGAAATTAAGGTTTTAGTGAACAGTGAAAATTCTATCAGGTTTTACAGAAGTCAATCATGTTTAGTCGTTTTCAAACAATGCTTAGGTTTTAGATTGCTTTTTTAGCTGCCTTTGAGCTTTTAAAAAAAAAAATTTGTGACTCCTGACACACATGAGTTTCTTCTAATATTTATTCTGCATCTTCCTAATAAATTAATCACTTTAATCTGTTTCTCCTTCATTTGCAATCTAGTATGACCAACATGTGTTTATGACCAGACGTGCTTTATGTTTGCGTGGACATGCTGTTTGAATATATCCTGCATCCCTATATTTAACACAGTGGTGATTTTATATCATTGCACCATTTACTATTTCATTTCGTATTTAAGTCCAGAGGAAATATCGACAGTTGGCAGCAGTGAATCCAAATCCATGCACCTGTCTTCAAGTACAGTACATGTTTTTACATCCTAGCTACACAGCTGTATTTTACATGTGTACTTTCCAAAGCCAATAAATTCACCCTGTAAAATCTCATAAGGGATGAAAGGTTGAATGATCAGTATTCATATGGATGGTGAGTAATGAGGAGTAACCTGAGAAAAAAATCCTTTCTTAATTACAAGCCAATTATACTGTATATAAATATATTGAGTATATATTCTCCTAAAAGAAATACAACTATGACATTATGCATGTTTAAGATACTACAGTACGACTAACAGGCTAAAAGACAGCGCTTTTACATGCCTGCTTCCTAGCATGGGGTAACACAGAGTAAGAAGTGTGAGAGAGAGAGATTAGTAGTTAAAACTCTCATTGTGCATTAACATGCAACAATTTATGAGGTTGTTTGCATGGATGGAAACACAGCGCCAATGTGCTTACATTCCATTTAACTGACTATAGCAGCACTGACACTCAGCTGAAACAGTCGACATAACGAACCAACAGCATACATTACATTACCCTGGAAATAAGCAAACTGCAGGTAGTCATAGTGGAGCGGCAGAAAGTTCTCCATTGGCGAGAGGCGACCGGGGCGTGTTGCCAAATCTCTCACACACTCGTGCTTGCAGTTCAGGACTTGTGTGTAATGATCTGGAAGGAACAGTTCAACCCATTAGTGCCGAGCCACTAACTTTTCTCAGAGCTTGTACGCTTTCCACATGCAATTCAACTTAAAACACCAACAAATATATAAAATCTTATATTGCAAAAATTAAAATACATAAAAAAACACATTTATTGCACAACTCTTAAAATTTCTCACAAATTCCCTGCATACTGTATTTTGCTTATTTTGTTTGATCGTTCTCTATGATCAAACTATATTTTATAATAACATAATTATATTTTATTCCTAGTAATATTATAGACTTTCGGTTATAATTACAGAGACAGCAATCTGTATCTCGACTCTTGCACTCAGTCAAAGCCTGGTGAGATCACCTCAATGAGCTGTGCACATAAACCGGCTGCATGGTTTTAAGCAGACGTGTGCCACCGCACAAGTCTCTGATCTGGGTTAATTAAAGGGTACCACTGCTTTAACCGATTATTATAATTATTATTATCAGTTAGTGTAACCAAAACTAAAAAAAAAAGTCAAACACACAGGGATACAAGATGTCAATCCTTACAATATATTTTAATTTTCTATCAACATTATACCTGCAGCCTGATCTGTCTTCTCAGTGTCCCCTGTTTAAGACTGGGAATTTCATATCCTTGACTTTTCTATAATACATTATATTGATGACCAAAACTACTTTACTATCACTCATTTTTGTAACTAATCCTACAAGAAAATAATATTATCACTAAAACAGCATGCCCTTGCATCATTCATAATAAACGTATTTTAAAAGTATTTGGCTGGACTAGATGTTGAGTCTTTAATATACAGTACAGTATAAGACATTATAAGCTGAAATCTTAAGTTCTGGCAGAGAATATTTTACAGTTGATGTTTTTACCTGAGATGAGCTCAGACATGGTGTAGCGATAAAGCACATGATCGTGATCCCTGAAACTCTGAGGCCCCTCGCATAGGACTCGACACTCCATGTCTGCCTTGTAGTATTCAGTCAAAGCCTCCTCGAAGAGCGACACAGACGCTTCGTAGTTGCCGTTATCATACAGTTCCACCGCAGCAGTGAAGGCTCTCTAAACAAACAATTCAAATACACCTTTAAAAAGTGAAAAAATGCCACAAATCTTTTATCTGTGGCATATTGAGGAGATTAAATAAAGAAATGGGAACAAATGTTTTATAATCTGCAAAGTGCCTAATGGTACAATTTCGAAACTGGTTGTTCATGTAAAAATCTCAGCAGCGACCTCATTTCCCCTCTCGTCTGTTTCACCCACTCAGTATTCAGCATCAGCAGTATACTAATCATCGTCCTGATCATCTGTCAACATCTGCACCTGTTTCTCACTGGGTCAGGACTTAAGTTAGATGATTTTTCATGCTTTACTGATTCATACAGTAGGTCACTGTGTGGATTAACAAACAAAAACATTAACATTCCTCTGAAACTGCTCACGTACAGTACAGGGATTAGACTGAAAATGAAAGACAAAAAGTTCGATTCTTCAAAACTACATTTAAAATAGAAGAAAGTCTGGCTATATGAAAGCAAAATATGAAGAAATGAAGGGGGCTCAAGACTTTTGCACACTACTGTATGAGTTCTGTCAAGATATAATTTATGAAGGATTTATGACATAATAGGATTTATGGGTGTGCTTTCACATCTTTAAATCTGTTAGTCAATTCTAAACCAATGTGAACTCGATTGGCTTGACTAAACAAAGCGAAAAAGAAAAAAACGGAGAACATAAAAGAACACGCGGGAATGAAAATCACAAAAAAATGCCTGGCTTTATCTTTTCGACATTTATTCAGCCAAGATTTAATCTAAGATCTGGGGGAACTTTAAGTCCACAAACAGCACTTTGTTCATAGAATCTCTTGTCTTTGGCTAGCTGTGTAACTGACAGCTGAAATCTTCAGCTGGTTCACAGGATTACCGTAGGGTACAAGCAGAAGGCACCATTGTGCACCAAGTTTTTTTGTCGAAATGTCGTTTCTTTATATTGTTATCCATATTTCCTGAAAGAAAGCTTTTGTTTTTCACACATATGGTTTTCCATATTGGAACAGTTGTTTTATACTCTGATAAATTATGAGATTTATCAGAATTCTTGGACTGACTGTTGCTTTGGACAGACTATAGACTTTAAAGTGGATAAGCAATGAAACGTGTACACATATTCTGTAACATGCAAACTCCATGCACATAGACCTTGAGGCAGGAATCGAACCCGGACCCTGAAGGTGCGAGGCGACAGTGCTAACCACTAGACCACTATGCAGTTGTTATAGTTCAGATTTACTGCTGTGTCTCCACTCAGGAGTTGGTCCTATAGGCTAACTGCTAATTTTTCTTTTTCCCCTATTAAACAGTAGCACACCAGATAATCAAATGATGACATCATCACCAACGCCAAGGCCACCTGGCAGTAGTGATTGAGCCTGGAGATGTTTTGCAAACTGGAATAATTATTCATAATTTAAAGCAGTTAGGAATTTTGCATGTGTCCAAGGAATGGTTGAATACAATAGTAGTTGTGAGGCATAGTAATAAAACAAACCTCCAGAAATTACCATCCACTTTACGCATCTATTGTGATTTAGGTTATTAAGCATAACGTTAATTTTTTTTTTAATCATTAAAAGCAAGGAAAAGCTCCAGTAAGATGAAACTCAATAGCATTACGATCAGTGGAATTATTATATTCGTACTTAAATCACATACAGAACAGCACAAACCCAAGTTTATCAAATCTATCAGTTCATGGCAGTTATTTAAACTTTAGTTTAGTGTACAGGGCCATGGACGGTGTATTTCATCTGTATTTCATCGCACAATGGGCTACAGCAGATTCATAAACTTTTTGTTTTGTAGATTTGATTTTTAAAGCATATAAATATTATTTTTGGAATGGAATTTATTTGGCTAGCAGAGATTTATTATTTTATTACTGTATTCCCTGCAGTCGCACATACCTCATCTAATTAATTAGGAAATTAAACATGTGGTAAGTGGATGTAACTCTGTATAACCTCATGCTCATATAACATTAGTCTTAACTGAACTGAGTAGTAATGACAATCCTTTCTCAAATTCACAAATGCTAGAAATACCTGCTTTGGTGTGGTTGTGGAAAATAAAATTTCAATCTGAATTTCAGTTTCTTGATCTGTTGACGATCAACTTTTTGTGCAACAGCAACCACAACCTCTCAGACACTGTTCAGAGAGGGGTACTGTTTTCCTTCACTATAAAACCTCCTGTTGAAGAAGATCTCAATAGGGTTCAGGTCAGGTGAGGAAGGGGGCCATGTTGTTATTCCTTCATGTTTTAGGCGTTTACTGGCTAGCCATGTAGTGGAGTAGTAAGATGCATGTGATGGAGCTTTGTCCTGCATAAATATTACGGTCTTCTTGAAAAATGGAGACTTTTTCCTGTAGCACTGCTTGAAGAAAGTGTCTCCTAAAAACTGTCAGTAGGTTTGAGATTTGATATTGAGTCCATCCATCTTCAACCTCAATTAATTTGTGTCTTTTCTTTTCACGTTTCTTGTGACCCTGTTGACTATTTGCAAGAAAACATTTCGGTTTTGTGTTCACACGCCAATATCTTAGCAATTTCAAGAGTGCTACATTACTCTGAAGGGGCTTTTTACAATTTTTGACTTTACATGTAAATCTCTTCTTTTTTTTTTGGTCCATTTTGCCTGAGGAAAAGAAGTTGATATACGTACTGTAGGGTGTTGATTCTTAGGTCACATCCTTCTTTATTACAAAAATACACCTGATATGATTAAATCTAATAAGGATTTAAGATTATACAGCTTGGAGTTGGAAAATATACATAAAAATGATGATTAGGTCAAAATACTCACTTGTCTAGTAATTGTGCACAGTGTCAAAGCGTATGTTAAAAATCCCTAAATCTCTTAAAAGTTCATGTTTTCATCTCGACACAATTAAAACATCTAAATTAACAAAGTAATAAGTATATATTTTTTTAAATACTAAGATCAAAGGTCACTTGCCTGATGTGGACGGGCTTCTCGGTCAATGAAATCCTTGTCTTCCACTCCATGCATTGCTTTGTACTGCTCCAGATTGACCTCTATGTGCTCAGGATTTGCCTGGAAATATGTGTGGGCAGCTGCTGCTGCTTTGTCTGGCTGCTTCAGCTGAAAAAAGACAAAAGACATTGCAGGGAAAACGAGTAAATATTACCAAATCATTATTATTGGAATAGACTTTGGAATTGGAATAGAACTTTTGTGGAAAACACTCAGCATTTTTATAGCCCTAATTTTATGTGGGGAAAAAAATGTCTGGAAAACAATAAATTTACATTAGTTTAAAACAGATGCTGGATAATCAACTTCAATTTCATGATTGAAACGTGCTGACAAGTTAAAAGCTCACTATAGAGCATGTGCGTGCGTGGGTGTGTGTGTTTGTGTCTCTCCTCTGCCTTGTGTAGGGTGTGCAGAGCTCCGGCTCCTGTTATTAAGGCAATTATTATCTTTATTAGAAAAAGAAAATCTGAATTAATGATTAAACCACATTAAGGAATTAATAGCGTGTTTGTGTTTTATGTTTCAGAGTCCTAAAGTGAACATATTCTGTAGTACAGAGCAAAATTAAAGAGTGACACTTCTAAACTACATTGGATGACCCTGCAAGAACAAATCCAAATAAGTGCACGGCACACTGGGAGGATGTTTGCTGATCCTCCTGTCTTAATGACAATCTTAATGACTGACCATCTTGAAGTCTTCCAACACTTGATGTAAGCCTAGAGTTTTACTTTGTTTTAAAGTAATCCTCAAAATGTTAAGAGCATTGATGTACATTAGGATCACTAATATTTTATATTTGTAAAATTTTAGAAAAAAGAGGGGTGGTGGTGGCTCAGTGTGTCAATTTAATTAAATTAAAAAGAAATTTTTACACCACCACCACCCCAACTTTAGCCAAAAATGTGCGCCATACATATGTTGTTCTGCCCTCGGTGAATCCCTCAGTACTACATTTCTAGGGAATCAAAGAGAGAGCTGGGTTTCACTGTGACTTTATGCACACATACATACATACATACACTGACAATTTACACATTTCATCTCTTTTCCTTATTTCGAATTGCCAGTTTGCATTCTGTTTTTTTTTTCAATGTAGCATCTGCAATAGTGTATTACTTTCCCTCCTTTGGGGGGGGGGGGGGGGGGGGGGGGG
>JAQMYG010000007.1:2362901-2373714 GCA_030014215.1 Clariallabes teugelsi
AATGTAGTTCCAAATGTCATGTCAAAATGAAGATATGAATTGTTCAGTAATAGAGCAAACTGTTCTTAGAAATTGAATAATCCCAGAACTATCCACAGCCATCTTCATGCTGATCTTTAGGTTGTCCTTGTATTTTAAACCCCATTTATATGATCCACTGAGGTAATTTTCTTATTCACATACAAGGTTAAGGGTGTTTTTATCAAAAAGGAAATGTCATAATTAAATCTGATTGTTACAGTGAAATATGTGTTATCAGCTCAGTCTGTAAACAGATAAGCTATCTCTTCATGCATTCCCACGTTCCCCATCATGTCATCACATGGATTGGGAGCCAGGGACTTGTAAAAAAAAAAAAAAAAAAAATTTCTACAAAATGTCTCAGTGCCTAAATAACTTAATAACCTTATTATTTTTTGTTGTTGTTGTTGTTGTTGTTGTCAAAAACACAAAACAAAATCCCTGACCTCAACCCCATCGAGCACTTTTGGGATGAACTGGAGCGGAGATTGCAAGCCAGGGCTTCTCGTCCTCATCTGTCTATTCAATAATTAATAATTTGCAGTTATTACTCCACAGAGCTACTGTTTAACTTATTAAATCTTTAACTATGTACAGTACATTAAAAGCTATAAAGTGTAAACATGCAGCTAGCATGAAAAGTAGGTCATTTTTTTTAATTAAAGAGTGTTTGTCGCCCTCTTGTGGCAATGTTTAATTAATGCTCAAATACAGCATTATTATAAAATTTAATATTTTCATAGTTTTGTGTTCTATCATAATAAATTCTACTTGGTCAAAGGATAATATTCCACTGTTTGGTTAAGATTTAGAAACTATTTCAAGGTATTAATAATTCATGGTTATAATAATAATAATAATAATAATAATAATAATAGAAGAAGAACAACAACAACATGTGACACTATTGAGAACATGGCAAAACTACATTTTAGGAAACATTAAGAAACAACAAGGAAAAATTAAAAATGGATATGCTACTTATCATTATGAGACAACCTTCAGCCAAAGTCAATGCAAGGTTAAAAAAGGAAAGACAAGGGCTATATACAGTATACACAGAGTTACACAATGAACATCCATGACATCAGTAGGTAATGACAGAGCAAAGGTGGAGCATTAAGTAAAACAGGAAGTAACTCTGAACATACAGTCTACACTGGAATAGAATGCTGTGAGGTCACTCTAGACTCGCAGAGCATGCTGTTTCCCTAATTGCATTATTTCAAGGTTTTCACTTTTATAAGATATCAGCTGCTATATTCAAGTGAACATTCTTTCACATTAAATGATTTTTGAATAGTTAAGTCTTTATAGCTTCAGATCCTCATCTGTCATTTGCAGGTTGACTGTTATCATTAAAATTGTTGTTTGCACATCACTGCCAAATAAATATGTCTTCGATGATCCTGTCCCTGTGTAAAGAGCTCTCTGGTAATTTTACGAGCAATACTGTGTTCACAATAGCAAGCAGCAAAGCAAAAGGCAACCATTCATGCCTTGTTCATATCTGATATTTACATGCAACCTGGGTGATCTGATCACACATGGAGAACACTACTGTAAATATGGGTGTTGTCTGACATAATAATGATAATGTGTGTGACACCTTTCCTCCAGTGAAAATGATGCATGAATTCCAATCTCCATTTGTCACTGGAGATGCATTCAAACTGCCAGGTGTGTTGGGCTTGTCTGACATACAGTACGTTTTAGTTGTCAATTTCTGATCTGATCACATTTTATTCACGGTAAAGACCAGGTGTGAACCTCAGTACCTCAGGACCTCATTTTCTGTTTAATGGAGGTGTGATTTCAGTTCTTCTTGTTTTACTGTAAATTGTATACCTCAAATACCTTTACAATATACCTTAAATGTGAAGGAAGGTACTGAAGAAAATTCTATTTTAGACATTCAAACTTGCGATCAACATCTAATTAGTTAATTTGCTAATTATAATAATCATTTTCAATCGAACATTCAACAATTACAATTATTCTTGACATAATACACTAATAAACATTATAAATGGATGCACCAATGAATGGGCGATAGATCACTTTGTGTACTAGATGAAGCTGAAGGGGTGCACAGGTAAGGGCGAAGAAGCTGTTCACAGAACAGCCACAGCTCAGGACTCCATGAGGCTGGACTGGAGAGCTGTACTCAGAGTTATATGTATATGTTTTGCCCTAAATTTGTTGAAAACTCAACAATGTTCATTTAAGCATGGTGGTGGTAGCATCATAGTGTCAGGGTTGAAGGAAAGATGGATGACTCCAATCTTATAAGACTTATGGAGATTTATGGAGATCCTGTTCAAGAGACATCAAAGGATCGTCTTTCAACAGGGCAATCATATTGTCAAAGCTACATTGGCGTGGTTTGAAACCTGAATTCAGGTTCAAAATCTAAATGCGTCAGAATGGTACAGTTTAAGTCCAGATTTCAACCTGTTTAAAGAGTTTCATAACATAAGAGCTGCTGGTCCCTAAATGTCTCACTTTTTTGTCCTATTTGACAAAAAAAAAAAAACATTAAATAAAATAAAATAAATTAGAAACTAGATGCTCTTCCAGGTATAGGTGGTTCTACCAGTTAATAACCCAGGAGGTTTAATGCAACCAGCATGAGATCCAAATTGATGATTTGATTGATGATTGATTGACAGATTTTAAAAAGCTACAGAAAAAGTATATATTGCATATATTGCATTAACTTCATGCCAAAAAAAAAACTTTATATAAAACTCATAAAGAAGGAATTTAAAGGAATTTCAATTTAAAGGTCAAATCATAGGCCTTGTCCTCATGTCATACAACTATGTGTTCAAATTAACACTCGTAGTAGCTGCTTAGCAGCTGCTTGACTATTAGGCAAGGGTTACCTCTCGGCCTGTACATGTGTGATTTGTGTTTGTCACTCTCAAACCTGTTGGATGTCATTCCTAGTTGAAGGAAAAGAGCCTGGGGCACAACGGCCTGCCTTAAACTGCTTCATATGAGAGAGCTGTGTATGTTTAAACAAATGTCAATTGACCTAAGTGTGAAAGAAAGTTTGCTTGATGAGAGAGAAAGATTAATACACCACGTTATGATCTAGAGGTTAATGGACTCTAAGTGTAAATGCAGACATAATCTTGCAGTAGAAAAAAGGAACGGTGGAAATTTTGCATTGTTATTGTGCATGAAGTAGCTGCTTTCCCCAAAAAAAAAGCAAAGGTAAAAAAGCAAACCAAAATTTTTTTACATTTAATTGTCTGAAAAAAAAAAGTCAGGTCACAAAAGCATCAGTGGTTGTACAGTATATGTTTTGTGAAAGTTTGCACTGTAACATGTAGTTTCTTTAGTATACTTTTTTTTTCTACCCATAAACACTTCCCAGCCTTTCTGAACTTCGTCGACACACCCTAGTGAGCACCTCTACCGGTTTTTCCTGAAGATGTGCCCAAGGCTGATGGGGGGGAAAAAGTCACCTGAATTAAAGTGAAGTTTACAGGTTGACTGAGCAGAAGGTGTGTTCTGACTCTTCACCACTGCTGTACTGACACACACTTTTTACTGTCTTGGCTTTTGAATTGATTGATAAACTACTGACAAAATACAAGGGTTTAAATAATGTCCATTGGATCTTCGGGTTTCAATGGTTCTTCAACACAGCAGCATGTAATCTCAGGTAAGCACTCTGGAGAAGTTTTACGAATTCCTAGTGAAGACTTGATGAGTTTTTTTTTTTTGTTGCAGTGTTAAAATTATTGCTCATAAAACATGGTGATAAACCATACCGTATTATACATGTCGTTGCATTGTTGTAATGGGGCAGCCAAACTAATTAATACCTATCAGGCATAATGTCCACAATTATGTCTATTTTTAGGATAATATAAAATGTAAATCTCCTGCAAATCACATGAGACTGATTACTGTAATTTAACAAAAAGCATTATCCTGATTTCTGTTCACGACACTGGTTTATCTCTCCATAGCATAAAAAAATACTAAAATACAGTACCAAGGAATGCTGTAGTCTTACAAAAAATTATATCTGAAATTAGCTATCTGATGAAACAGGCCCAAACATGCATATAAATTTTTTTTTTTTGATGTCTTTAATACATTGTGTTCCTACACAGGGACTGTTCATGTAATAATTATTTATTCATTTATTTAATGATGTACAATAATATAAAAAAGTCCAAATTGATATTAAATGCAATTGTTAGTAACATAAATCTAGATATGTTTTATTTGTTAGCATTAAATGCTTGTTAGGCGTTGGGAAAAGTCAGTATAGTATAATAATACAGTGCTAGTACAGTCCACTATTTCATTCTTTTATATTTTACAGGCTTCTGGTCACACTAAAACTGTACAAGTGCCTGTGATGCAGGCCTGAACACTTCTTGTTCCTATATTAAAACGATATTCAAAAAATTCAAAGTCAATATAAAGTGTTGTGCTTTCAGGTGGTGCAAAAGTTCCGTTTCCCATCACACTGCTGCACACACTGCTGGGAACTGTGGCTGAAATTAACAAGAAAAACTTCAGTCATTGTTTCTGGTAGTGAGTGAAGCAGACATTCGTCTTGAATGGTAATAATGACATCATCATCATGGTCTTGAGGAATGCTCTTATTTTAAGATTAAACAGCACCATGCGTTAATTATGTATTGTTGTTGCTGTTATTGTTATTATTATTTAATTATAGATTATTATTATTATTATTATTATATAATTATAGTTAAGCTGAATAAATGTTAAAGTCTGTTATTATGTGTTTTCTTTAAGGGATGATTTTTTTTCGTAATTTAACATGCAATAACATTTAAACAAGATTCATGTTAATGATAAGTTAATTCCATCTGCAATTGTTTATTTTTTATAAAACTAGAAATATGACAAAAATGTTTCAAATCCTTCAACCCATTGTAACCTGTTTGCATTCTGAAGTTAAAAATGTAAAATTTACAATAAAATATACGTCTGAACAACATATGACTAAGAAACCAGAGAAACTAATATATATATACTAATATATAATAATATCTGTATTTAAAAGCATAAAAATATACATTATACAAGTTATATACACAGGACCAGCTGATATCATTGTCCCTGTCTGAATAATTATATATTATTTAGATATATATTATATATAGCTAGCTATACAGTATATTATAATATAATGATTATATCATTGCTACCATTGTCAGATCATTTGCTATTAATAAATAAATTATTTTGAACTTTAGTGGAACTGTGCACAACAGAACCACAAATGGTTATAAGAAAGAATAGAACAGAGCAATACTGTTTGCTGATTTCTTTCTAGACCAGTACAGATCGACACAGTCTATCAGTGACATCCATGTCAGGTGATTATGCCCCTAAAGAAGAGAGAGTTGTGCTTTATTGGCCTGGACCTGGTGGTGAAATGTTCTTTCAAGAATCAATCCTAAGATTATCCCACGCGATAATTATCCACATAAGAGTTATGCATAGTATGGCCACCACTTGCCAATAGGGCGGAGCCTAAATCACTCAATCAGCTGTAAATCATGATTATAATCATGGACTTTAATAGACCTCGACATTCCTTTACATGAGTTCTGAGCATCTATGGGTCGAGTTAATACAGGCTGTTAAGTTAAGTTCAGAAACCTGTATATCATGAACCGTAATTTGAATTCACTTGGAATTTTGTCTTCTGCAACTTTATGATAATTCATATGCTCTGTCTTAATTCTGAAAATTGTTACTTATAAACATGGCGCCACCATCGGGCCAATCAGCTTTCAGCATTTGATAAGATAAACAATGAGTGCTCACCACTTTGATAGATCCTTATAGAAATCCACTAAAATCGATGCTTTGTCATTAAAATTCCAAAATTTTTTCACTTTCTGTAACCTGTTGCTTAAGCCAAACAAATTGAAACCCATTTAGCCCCACCTATTTATAATTTGCCTATTATGCAAAAATAAATTTTGTGAACTGTTCTTAAGATTTTGGTCTTCAGAAGTTAATTACCCATAAGCATCTGCCCAGCAAAAAAATTGAGATTTTAATGAATATGGCTGACATGTCAATGGTGGAACACAACTGGAAAAACAGCTATAACACATTACAGACGAATTTAAAACATTACTTTAAACCCTTATTTGGTGTTAAATTTTTAATGCCTGTCTTATAAGGGTGGGGCTGCAGGTACGCTGAAAGAGTGGAATTAAACACCGGTATTTCAAGAACAGTAAGGCTGATTGATTTGAAACACCCTAGCAACAACCTGTGATACCACAACAACCACTAAAAAAAAAAAACATACAACCAGGCATTTGGCAGACGCACGCTTGGTGAAGTTGCATGGTAAAAAACAAACAAAAAAAAAAAACACCAACAGTCAAAACCATAGCTATATTTAATAGTGAAATTAAGAGCATTTCTATACACTTTCCCAGAGCGACTTACATTAAAAAACAAAATCTCATTATACATCTGAACAGTTGAGGATTTAGGGCCTTGCTCAACTTGGTGGTTGTGGGGTTTGAACCGGTGATCTTCCAAACCGTAGTTTAATGCCTTAACCACTGAGTTACCCCCATTTATACACAATTTTACACACACATACTTCATCTTGGAATTTTTTATTACGCCACTGGTTTCAATTGGCACTTTTCACTGAATCATACTTACTATATAAAGACTAGATTCAAACCCTAAAGGGCAAGAACACATTAACACATGTAGAGCCATAAATATTTAAAGGCATGCAGGCAAAAAAAAAAAAAGCACTGATGGATTCAAGCATTCTTTATTCATTACCGCATTATGGTTCTGCTCAAGACAAATCATTGTATAGCCTGTAGGGCTTTCAAATCTCTTACAAAAACATTTCCTTCATTTGAGTTTCTCTTCAATCTCACAGTTGAACCTATGGTTTTTAAAAAAAAATGTATATTACACTTTAAAAGATAAGATAGGATCAATGTGACTGACAGGGAACAGAGAGCATGAAAGGAAGGTGAGTGCTAGAAGTTTAATACACTGACTGGCCCCCAAAAAAGATTGCCATTTTAAAAGGGTCAAATTATTGGGCTGCATCGTGCAGCGAGGTTTGAATGGAACTGGGTTAAGAACACTTCAACACATTATCAAAACCTGGAAGGATACTGGAAGAAATGTGGTCGGGAAAAAAAAAATCATGAATGGAAATAAATCACTTAAACGCTTGGTGAAGTTTCATGGTAAAAAAAACAAAACAAAAAAAACACCAACAGTCAAAACCATAGTGAAATTAAGAGCATTTCCATACTCATAGGATTGGGACTAAACAGCTGTGTGTCCATAAGAAAACCACTTGTTAGTGAGACTAATCAGAAAAAAGGCTTCACTTTACTAGGGAGTATAAAGACTGGACTTTGGAGCGATGGAGAAATGTCATGTAGCTTGATCAGTCCAGACTGACCCTATACCAGAGTGATGGGCGCGTCAGGGTAATAAGGGAAGCACATGAAGCGATGCACCCATCATGCATAATGTCCACTGTACAAGCCTCTGGAGACAGTGTTATGATCTGGGGTTGCTTCAGTTGCTCAGGTCTAGACTCAGAAACATTATGTGGCAATAAAATTAATCCAGCTGACCACCTGAATGTATTGAATCACCAGGTTATCACATCTATGGAGGTTTTCCCCCCATATGACACAGATACAGTGCCTTGCAAAAGTATTCATATCCCTTTTACATCTTTGAAAAGTGTGGCATGCACTTATATTCGGCCCCCTTTACTCTGATACCCCTAACAAACATCAGCCCAATCATCAACAGTAGATCCAATTGCCTTCAGAAGTCACTTAATTAGTAAATAAGGATCCAGCTGTGTGTAATTTAATCTCAGTATAAATATGACAGTTTTGTGAAGCCCTCAGAGGTTTGTTAGAGAACATTAGTGAAGAAACAGCATCAGGAAGTCCAAGGAACACATCACACAGTGCAGGGATAAAGTTATGGAAAAGTTTAAAGCAAGGTTAGGTTATAAAAAAATACCCCAAGCATTGGGCTTCTCATGAAGTGCTGTTCAATCCATTATGGGAATATCGTCCACCTAAACCGACAAGCCGGGCAAGGAGAGAAGTTAATCAGAGTAGCAGCCAAGAGGCCCGTGGTAACTCTGGAGGAGCTGCAGAGATCCACAACTCAGGTAGGAGAATCTGTCCACTGTCCGCACTCAACAAATCTGGCCTTTATAAAAAAGTGGCAAGTAGCAAGCCATGTGGGGGACACAGCAAACATGGAAGTAGGTGCTCTCATCAGATGAAACAAAAATTAAACGTTTTGGCCTAAATGCCAAATGCTATATGAGAACACTAGTACTTTGTATGATGGTGGAGCATCATATTGTGGGGATGCTTTTCTTCAGCAGGGACAGGGAAGCTGGTCAGAGGTGATAGGAAAATGGATAGAGCCAAATAAAGAGCAATATTAAAATAAAATAAAAAAACCTGCTAAAGTATTTTTAGATTCTGCAAAAGACTGGGGCGGAGGTTCACCTTCCAGCAGGACAAGGACCCTAAACATACATCCAGAGCTACAATGAAGTGGTTTAGATGAAAGCATGTTCATGTGTTAGAATGTCCCAGTCAACGTTTTGTCTAAATCCAATTGAGAATCTGTGGCAAGACTTGAAAATTGTTGTTCAACGAGCCTCTCCATCCAATCTGACTTGAGTTATTTTGCAAAGAAAAATGAGTAAAATGTTCACTCTCTAGAGACACACCCTAAAGACAGCTGTAATTGCAGCAAAAGGTGGTTAATAATAATTGATAATTTTCCTTTCACTTCACAATTATGTACCAATTTGTGTTGGTCTATCACATAAAAGCCTGATAAAATACATTTACATTTGTGGTTGTAACATGACAAAATATAGAAAAGTTTAAAGGGGTATGAATACTTTTACAAGGCACTGTACATTCAAGGACTCATATTGTGAAATAAAAGTTCTGGGAGCGCGACAATTTTCACACATGAACTGACCTCACTGTGTGCTGTAATCAAAGCTAAAGCTGATTAAACATCAAACAAACAACATCTTACTTAAAATCCATTTATTTCTTCTTTTTTTTAAAATCATACTTGGCCAGTGTAACTTATGAAAGAATGTGCAAGATACAAATGTTCATGGTTGATCACAAGACATACAGCATTTAATTGTAGAACAAACAGGTACAGCCTTTTCTGAGCATGAATTGTACCGATGAATAAACAAACGGTTTTCATGTCATCATGTTTTTTTTTTGCCCCTTAAAATATTAATCTAAAGTCAGATTCCTTCCTCTTTAAAACATGAGCTGATGACAGCAGTTAAAGCAGAGTCACTTTAAAGCAAGTACTTCATTATATTCCAGAAATGGTCAACTAGCAACGAACAGGTAATCACTTTCAACATTCATTGCAAAACATGAATGTGATACCATTTAATTCTGGCCGATAAAGAGCAGGCGGGGTATTTACACTTGTCCAGGGACCACCTTCTATTTTAATTAGTAGAATCGTCATTAAAATATTATACATAGTGGCAAACAAATCGGTTCAACAAAGAAAATTTGTTGAATAACACTCGGTAACTTAACTTC
This sequence comes from Clariallabes teugelsi, assembly GCA_030014215.1. NCBI lineage: Eukaryota > Metazoa > Chordata > Actinopteri > Siluriformes > Clariidae > Clariallabes > Clariallabes teugelsi. Next base: position 2,372,558 of record JAQMYG010000007.1, read on the forward strand.
ACCATAGTGGCTTGTTTAATCCTTCATCCGATAGATGTTTTCATGTTTATGAATGTACGATAGAGGCATATATAGTACTGGCAAATGAACACTAGTATAGTAGAGGCACTAATACTGTACCAAAAGAATTGAACAGAGACACACATGTAAAAATAATTATGATGTACATTTCCCTGAATGAATACAGACGGACATAAAACCTGGAATGACTGAGATCATTTTGGATCTGTTCCATGGCATGATGAGCAGTAAATACTCACTCCTGTTCGGTGTTTATCGTTGCATTCGCTTTGCAAACCATACCTGCCATGTCCGGCTGAATGCAACAAAAAACACAGCAAGCGTGAAAGGGATTCTAATGGAAAAACACGACTTGTTGAAGTACTGGAATGGCTAATGTACGGATATGGCGTTAAAGACATATTTAATCATTACAACACTGATATCACAACCATGTAATATCTAGAAAAGTAAATATGATTTTCCTATCAGTTTTTACAAAACATAAATTATAAATAAATAAAAATAACATCTGTTGTTGTTGTCAGAAAAGTTTCGAACATGCACAAGAAAAAAATGGATGCTTGACCATCGTGCAGAATTATAATAATAATACAAGGTTATGTATTCAAAAGTCTGGACTTGGTGGTTTATATGAGATCAGCGCTTAAACAGACCCCACAGCCTCCTGCTAGCAGTATACAGCAATCTTCAAAAAGTGAAGAAGAAAAACAGAAGTACAGCACAAATCATGAAATGACAGCAAGGGCCTCGAGTCACTGTCTGTAATAGGCACCTGTGAGGAAAAAGACACAAACAAAACCATGAATTTACACTAATAGTGTAAATTATATATAAATATATAAATATATATATAAACGTTTTAATGGTTGAAATTTCTTATAGTATTTATTTCTTATATATAAGAATACCTTTAATTACCCTTAATACCCCAAATTTTACTTAGATTCAGATTTTTTATTCACGCTAGCAGAGGTGGAAAGAGTAATACAATTTTGTACTTAAGAGTAAAAGTACTGTTACTTTAGTGAACTTTTACTTAAGTACAAGTAAAGTCAGCCTTATAAAAATCTACTCAAGTAAAAGTAAAAAGTAGCTCATTAAAAATTTACTCAGAGTAAAAGTTACTGAGTTTT
>JAQMYG010000007.1:2385096-2397873 GCA_030014215.1 Clariallabes teugelsi
ATCGGTCCGCCGAAACTCATCCAGTGAGAAACGTTCCGCGGTGCAAAAATAAGTGCGATTAAAATGCGTTAAAAAATGTAACGCGTTATTTTTTGTGTAATTAATTAATCTAAATTAACGCGTTAAAGTCCCGGCCCTAGTAATTTTTATTTTTGTTACTTGTTAGGATTAAATAGTGCTCTTTCAGGTGTTTTTTTTTTTTCCCTCAACTGGTATGACTACTCTTACTGGTATAAAAGCAAGAACACGTTTTTCAAAGAAATTAATATCAAATTTACATTCCAGAGTGAATATTACTATTCTCCAAGTGATGGTTTTAATGAGGAGATTCTGAGCGTATACTGATGTTATCTGCTGTCGGCTTTGCAGTCAATAATAAAAACATGTTTGTGGACAGTTTTGTCCTTGTTTTTCTGGGATGCTCACATGTCTTGGAGCTGTCTCTGGCTCTGGGCTTTGGCCCGCTGGTCCTCTTCTTCTTGGAGACGCTTGGCCACACGAAGATCCTGCTGCACTAGACGACTCTTGTGGATGTTGGAGGCCAGGTGGCTCTCAACTAGACAAGTAAGCAAGAACAGGGGGGAAAAACTGAAAACTCTATGTCCGTACAGTTCTCTCAACCACTAAAAGAATGGAAAAATTTCAGCTTGTACAACACACAAACACACACAGTTGTTGTTTCTATACTTAGTATGGTTTACAGCCCCAATTGCAAAAACGTTGGGACAGTATGGAAATTGGACCTGCATAATGGAAGAATGAGGGAAACTCCAGCAAGCTAAACCTGACCAACTTGACCAACCAACATCACAGAAACGGTGATGTCACACACTGGTAAGCAGTCAACTGTCGCAACTTTTTTAGAGGATGTTGCAGCCACCAGATTTTTTATTTTGTTTTGTAATTCATGTTTTTGTTTTATTTATTTATTTTTTTATAATTCAAGTTTTTATTTTATTCATTCGGTACATAACAATATCATACAAAACACAGGCTACAACTCCATACAAATACTGTATGTTAGCTCAGAATATACACAGTGGCTGTGGTAAATGAAGATCGACAAATATTAACTAAGGACAGAGAAAGTGAAACTTCTGAATTATTGTGTCATGTGAGAAGACAATGTAACAAAGTTCCAAATCAGCCACCAGATTTTTAAATGAGTGCGTATTTTCCATTAAATTAACATGGTAAATCATCAAGTAATTAGTACTGTAGGTGTATTGTTTAATATAGCACATGGTGAAGAGACTTTACAGATGACTTTTATTTTTCCCTGTTATTGCCAATTTTTGGAATTGGGGTTGTATTTTATGACTAACTGAATTTCTAACTAGGTACAACAAGAAAAAAAAAAAAGCAAAAAAGCTGAGAACTAGTGAGAACTAATGAGGCCTAATACTAACATTCATTTTCTTCTTTTTTTTTTAATGCCTCTTACCAAAATTCCTTTCATTTTCCGGGAAAACAAAAATAACACATCTGGTTCGCAGCAAACTGCAATTATTTTCACAAAAGTTTTATGAAATTTGGATGACCAATAGATAAAAGCCTCAATTATCTATAGAGCACTTCACACAAGTGCACTAGCGCCACCAACAGGACAATATTTGGACATATGTTTTTAATAATAAAGTGCAACGTCAGAGAAATACACTTTTCTCTGATTTACTGAATTCCTTACTTTCAACTTGAATAAAGCTTGTTCTTTGATGTTTTCGATGTGGAATATAATTTGGCCATGAAGACGTTTAATGGTGGAGCTTTCCATGTATTTCATGTATTATACAGTAGCACTTCCTGTGCACAATTAGTTCTAGCCTAACTGGTTGAATAGTTGTGGCTATTTAGAGAAATCTCTGAAAAATCTGTGAAATTGGCATTAAGTTTCTGGAGTCATGGCCTGGGTTATCTCCAGACCGAAACGCAGTAATAAACTGTTGGACAGTGATGAAGAAGGAGGTAGAGGTCAAGAAGCCATCTTCTGTACATGAAGACATCAGGAAGCGATCAAGCGGGCATGGATTGAACAAGTGACACCAGAGTACTGTGGTTTTAAAGAAAATATTGATTGCTTTATAGGAATATCATTGCATAAAATAATGAATGATTCTTGGTATAATCTTAGTTATTACCATTTTTTTTTTCTCTCAACAGGAATAAGTGCTGATGGCCCCAGTAGTCTCGAACCGTCTACTGATGCAGCCATAAGGTTGAGTGAGAATGTAACATGGTCTTAAAACCAAGTCAAGGGTTACCTTATCAATAAAAACATGTTGTTACTCTCTTGTTCTCTCTCTTTGCTGTGCTCCATATTTTGCTAGTTCGCAAAAGGTTTAGTTAAACTGTGTCGCACTTCAAAAAAAAAAAAAGAAAAAAAGAAAACTCCCATGAACTCTATTGGCTGTGGTGTACATCAGTCAAGCGGTTCAACTCAATGGTATTCTGACTTCCTGTATAAAAAAACATGAAGCTTGTTGAACTGGCTTTGCGACATTCAAGCCAACTGAATCCCTGTATTCAAACTCTTTAGTCACATGGTTATACCATAACTGTAGTTTATTTTTATCTGTGTTTAAACAATTTTGTTGGTAATATGCCAGCATACTTACTTTCTTGTTCTTGAAGGTTGTGGGCCAGACAGTGATCCTCCAGCACAGCAAAATCACGACACACTATGGAAACACAAAAGGCTGGTTAAGGTGTGCCCTGGGTTTGCTCTGGTATTTAATGTCATGGTGCAGTAATTACATACATGTATGTAGTCCAACAGTAACCTGTTGGACTACATATCTATTTTAGAGTTTTATTAACATTTTATTAACAGTGTATGAAATGCAAGACATTAGCCTGCATCCCTTTGTGTTAAACTGATCTGGGGTGAATAAGAGAATTGTTGATAGAGCTCCCTCTGATCTCCGCTGTACTCAGCCCAACAGTAAAATCACAAAACAAGCGAAACAAATAAAGTTAGACTGCTCCACCCTTTCCCCCACTGAGCCCAGACAATCGCTAATAATGTTACACTAACCACTACAACATTGAGAGCTACAGCCATTTTGAATTTGTTGGTTTGAAAAGCTTAACATTTAAGTTATTTAGGGAATAACTCATTTCAACTGAACTAGACTTTCAAAGACATTTTTTTTTCTTTTTTCAAAACATACAGGAAAATGAGCATTTCCACCAGATTTGTAGCCTGAAATTATATATATATATAAACCTAAATGATTATGCAGTCATGCACAGTAAACACTAAACACAACAAAACATTTATAGTAATCATTACTTTACAAAGTACTGTGGTTGTCCAACAACATTTTCATTGGTTATCCGCTGCTCAATATGCTTACACATATCTAAGTGCTAATTAGTGCAGAAGAGAGATTAAAAAAAAAAAAAAGCATTTGTTCACATTATAATTATCGGTAAGATTAAAGCGGAAGTTCTTTTTTTGTCTTTAATCGAAACTGAGCTGCATATAAAGAGAGGAGGGTAAAAACAATATTGCGGTTACGCATCATGATTCTTTTCTTTTTAAACTATTTTTTAAATGTAATAAATCCCTAATAATCATAGGTCTTGGTCATTTTCAAATGTAACTCTTACAACAGCCGCATGGGTAGTTCAGTTTTTGTACTAAATAGACTGTAATTTTGAAAGATCCCGAGTTGATTTAGCTCAGTGGGACTGCTGGAGTTCCCTACGAGTCTCAGCTGAATTTTAGAGTGCATTTTTACATGGGTTGTGGTGAGAGTTGTGGAATTTGGCTCTATTTATTTTGTAAACTGTACTCACAACTTGGCTGATAAACTTCATGGTCAGTGTGTATAGCAGAAAAACTTAAATTAAAAAGGACATTAAAAAAAATTTATCTAGAGCACTGGGGTGTACAATCCACATGCCAAGTAGTACCCTTGATCAGAGGTTAAAGAGGAATTTGGGATTTACACTTAGAAGCTACTTCTTTTTTAAGTGAGGCGATATGGGACAACTTACGGAGTGTTCACACTTGAAATGTTTGGTTCAATTAAAAACGAAATCTGGTGTGGTCGCTCTGTTAATGAGGTTCACTTCAACCAATGTGAACTCTGCCATCCAAACCTCGTCTCGCACCAAACAAGTAAAACCAAGCCAGCTTGAAAAGGTCGGTCTCGGTCTGCTTCCAAATAAACTCTGGTGTGGTTGAATTGTGTGACTGTACCCAAGAACTTTCACTGGTTGACTCTGTATCTGCAACATCTGATTTGGAGGCAGATCACAAAAACAACACAAGCACAAATTGATTGATTGATTGATTAAAGGTAAAGACACCACCATGTATAATTGACCACCTTCTGTCATGTCCTTTGATCTGATGTTGAAAATACCAGCGTGAATGCTAAGTGAACCAAAAGAAATGTATCACAGTGTGGAGTGTAAACTACACTTAAAAGTAATTATTGAGTAGACAGCGTGTGTGATGTGTTTTCTTGCAGAAAGTTGATCTATGATTGGTTTGTGAATGTGGGTTTTGGCTGACAGCACTGCGGACCGTACAGACCTACTTTCACCCATGCTGGCGACCAACAATTAGTGTAATTAACTATTATTAGAACACTTTGGGTGTGGAGAGATATAAATAGTTAAATGCCTTTCGTCAATCAGTTTACTCGGTCAGAACTGATTGTTGTATAATAATGAGGAGAGGTGATTAAATCCAGGAACCCTGGAGCGGTTGGACAGAACAAAGAAATGGTATTTGGGTTTAAACCAAAACACGTCATTTGACTTTAATAAGAAAGAAGTTCAACCCTCAAATGAGGAAGTGGACCAAACACTTTTTTTTCCCTCTCTGTGGTTGTGAACTGCTAAATTAAGCCACAAAATTGAGATGTAGCTCTGCAGACATACAGCATGTAGATCATCTAGAGATAATCTACAGACAGAGAGAGATCAAGAGACAATCTAAACACGTTATGTGACAAATAAAATATGTCAATCATTTGTACTGCGTTATTCTGTACCACAAACCAATCCAAAGCCTATAATAATAATAATAATAATAATAATAAACACGCCTGGTGGACTCCTCACATCACTTTGGGTTTAGATTTGAACAAATTTGGGGGCAGGGCTTCCATGTGGTGTTAGTTATTGTTAGAAAATGTAAAAATTTATGCAAAACATTCTGTTGCAAAACAGTCTGTTCCGCATATGAGACGTTCAATGTCATTTTGTTCAGGAGGAGAAAAAAATGTTCTTAGAGAAGCAAAGTATAGAAAAGTAAGTAAATCTGCATTTTAAAAAGTGAAGGTCAGCAGCTGAGTAAATGCCACTGAATATCACAGAAGTGTAAAAATCAGTTATAAGATGTAAGGATGCTACAACAAACCCATAGAAAGTTAAATGTCTGTGCCAGTCACAGATACAAATCGCTTCAGAAACACAAACTTCCTCTTTAATCTCTTTACTCATAACTGTTAAACTCATAAACTCATAACCATGAGGCTATTACAGCTGAGTAATTCAGTCAGTTTTGCTCTGATGGCTAAATCTGTTTGATTAATCTATTTTATTAGGCCATTTAATCACTTTACAGCTTCCCTTTACAGATTGTATAAGTGCTTATCTCTGTTTTGATGATGATGTGATGGAGCAGGAGCATTGCAGACACTCTGAGAGCTGAGTTCTGATTACAAACTAAACCAGGGTGTGAAACACACACACGCACACGCACACAGACACACAGAGAGACACACAGAGAGACACACAGAGAGACACAGACACACACTCCTAGTGAGGATTTTGACATCTTTAGGCAGACTGACTATATATATACACCTGTGTGTGTATGTGCGTGTGTTAAACTGGCTCTGATGTTTGGAGACACACCACAGGGTAGGATCAGAAGGTAATTTATAATATTTTACTTTGTTCACAATACAAGGAGAGAAAAAAAAAAAATCACAAAACAAAAATATGAATTGAAAATTGCTTAACAGGCTCCTTACAATTAACCAGCTTCACTATGTCTCTCCTCAGAATCTATGTGTGAATCGAGTATTATAATATAATATAATATAATATATTGAATCGAGTATTATAATATAATATAATATAATATAATATAATATAATATAATATAATATAATATAAAGCTAAATATTTATTTAAAGGGTTTGAATCATTTGGACAGCTGCGAAGTCCAAGATGGCCTACTTGTAAGTCTGGCCCTGTATCAAACTAACTAAAAATAAATATAATAATAATAAATCTCAAATAGTAATCCTTCACTTGGTAGCATGTTAATTTTCACCTATCAACAAAATATGAATTCCTTAAATTTTTTAAGCATTTGGCAGACACCCTTATCCAGAGCAACTTACTTTTTTCCCCCCCTCATTATACATCTGAGCAGTTGTGGGTTAAGGGCCTTGCTCAAGGGCCCAACAGTGGTAACTTGGTGGTAGTGGGGTTTGAACCTGGGACCTTCCGAACCTCCCCAATGCCTTAACCCCTGAGCTCCCCCTGACCCCTGATTCTTAACCTTAACGAGGCTTTCTAAAAAACAAAAGATAAAGATTACTATAAATGTGCAATGTCTGGACAATTCCTATTAATGACGAGTTAAATATTAAATCATCATAAATACTGGCTGGACAAAAATAAGCCATACACGCCAAGATATAATTCAATCATGTTCAGCTTTGATTACACCAGTTCATGTGTGAAAATGATTCCTCGTGCTAACAGAACCACTCTTACACAATCTGAGTCCGGGAATATTCCTGCACCATCATGGGAGAAAACAAAATAAAATCCATTGATTTAATAACCTGGTCACTGCTTTTGAAGCCTTTTTTTCTGATGAGTCTCACTAGCAAGTGATTTTCTTATGGACACACAGCAGGTCCAATCTAGTGAGTTCTCATCACAATGTGCGTGTGTGTATGGAAATTATCTTAACTTTCACTATTAAACACAGCTCTGGTTTTTACTCTTGATTCTTATCAAAAATCTTTTTTTTCTCACAAAGTTGACAGTTCAGCACTATCCTGAAAGGTTAACAGAGATCAACAGTGTAGTGTAGTGGGAAAAGTTCCAGGACATTAAAGGGGGTTTTATCTTTTGTAAAACGCTCAAAGATTTCCATTACGCATTTTTTAATCTAAGTGAAGTGACGCAGCACTGTGGCTTGCTTCGTAAAAGCAAATAGTTGGCAACTACCTTTATCTAGTAAAGAAGTTTTATCAATTGTGTGCCAAAAAGGAAATGCTTATTCCGTTAATAAATCAAACCACCACACTTTACACCTCAAATTAAGTATTTTCCCAGACATGTAGAAGACTGCGATAGAAAAGAATGCTTGTGTAAAAATCTCGACAAAATACTTGCGTACATTAAGAGTAAAAAAAAACAGCCTGAAAATTATTCCTTATGTTAAATCTGATCGAATGACTCGAAACTCAGTGGAATTCTACAAACAGTCCAGGAGATTAACAATTGTATTTTTTACATTACACAACGTCGTTTTAAGAAGAAAGGGGAAGTTTCGAGCTGTAACAAACACCAGATGCATAAAGCTTGAAGTTATGGGAAAGAGTAGTGGAAGTTAGGTTGAGAAGAGAGGCAACAATCTGTGAGCATCAGTACGGCTTGATGCCAAGAAAGATCACCACAGATGCCATGTTTGATGAGAAGGTCAGAAAGAGTTGTCCAGGGTGGCCATAGATAAACTACTGTAATATTGCATGAAGAAGTCAGGAGTGGCAAAGAAGTATGTGAAGGTGTTGCAAGATATGTACAAGGACAACATTACAGTGGTGATGTGTGCCGTAAGTGCAGGTAGGACGGCATCAAGGTTCGGCTCTGAGCCCCCTCCTGTTTGCAGGGGAGATGGACAGGTTGACGGAGGAGATTAGAAATGAGTCTCCATGGACTATGATGTTTGTGGAGCAATGTATTGGAGAGGAGAGACATGAAGATCAGTAGAAGCAAGACGGAGTACATGTGTGTAAATGAGAGAGAGAGTGCGGGAAAGGTGCAGGTTTAAGGAGTAGAGGTAGGGAAGGTAGTTTCAACATATAGAGTCAACTGTCCAAAGCAATGAGGAGTGTGGTAGAGAAGTGAGGAAGAAAGTTCAGGCAAGGTGGAATGGGTGGAGAAGAGCAGCAGGAGTGAACGGAAAAGATTCAGGATGGTAGTGAGACCAGCAATCTTGTACAGTTTGGTGATGTAGCCGCCGACAAAAAAAGACAGGAAGCAGAACTGAAGGTGGCAGAGCTGAAGATGCTGGAATTTGCAAGTAGTTTGGAGTAACAAGATGTAGTTGGAGTAGTAGTTGGAAGTAACAAGAACGGACAGGATTAGGAATGAGTATACAAGAGGGACAGTGCAGGTAGGACGGTAAGAGAGGCCAGATTAAGATGGTTTGCAGAGGAGGGATGAAGGGTATTTCAGGAGGAGGATGTTAGAGATGGAGCTGCCAGGCAGGAGGAGAAGAGGAAGGCCCAAGAGGAAGTTTATGGATGTGGTGAATGAGGGAGGTTGGAGTGACAAAGGAAGATGTGGTAGACAGAGTTAGATGGAGACAAATGGTCCTCTTTGGTGATCCCTAACAGAAGCAGCCGAAAGAAGAAGCAGAAGAAGAAAAAGAAGAAGACGACATCACACAACCACTCTATTTATATTATTACCAGACCAGCAAATAATTGTGTGCAGAGGCTATTATAAATAATTTTCTAAATTATTCAAAAACTGTCACATAATTTTACATAGTAAAAAGTTTCTTTCTCTCAAAAAGTTTTAATGTTGAACCATACAATGTTTAATATCCGTTTCTACTTTCAGAAAACTAGAAACCCTGACCGACATGCTTAACCACGGTGTCATGTTTAACAAGGAGGAAGCTACAGCTGGGTGAAACTTTGACTTGCTAAAGATAAAAGTAAAAAAACACATTATCAGGAACAGAAAATGGCTAAAAAAGCTAAACCACACCAGGGAAAATATGGAGCGTCTCATTTTTTCTCTCTCTCTCACACACACAGTGCATCGGCGAGAGATGTATAGCCAAGCACTGACGATGACAAAATAACATCTGTATACAAAAAAACGAACAAATAAACATTACTAGATTAAGGCACTGCATTTGATCTTCATATATTAAGTATATTAGTTGTAACACTGTACTATATTATTCGATTGCTGAACACAGAGGTTCCCAAGCTAGGAATAATGGGGTTGTGAGAGAAAGTTACCTTTTTTATTTCAAGTAATTATTTTCCAAATTTATATACAAAATATTAAACATGGATTTAGTCTTTTTTAGACACACCAAGTTTTCTTTACACCAATCTGTTTCTCTGTCAGGAGAACAATAATAATAATAATAATAATAATAATAATAATATAAATAAATAAATAAATAAATAAATAGACAATGCTACCTCTGCTTGAATAAACTGGCTCAAATTATATACTCCTAACATTAAAAACTAACATAAAGCATTTTACCTATTAAAGTACAAACACGCTTCCAGTCACGGGCCAATCGACTGGTACATTTGTAGACATGACGTCTAACAAATGTCACTTCTTTCAGATGTACATAAGATAGCAACCGTGTGAGAACAAAAAAAAAAAAAATGCCATTCTCGTTACCACAGTTTTTGTACATTCACACAAAATCAAGCGTTGATAAACCAGTTGATAAACTAGCCTGTTTTTGTGTAGTTCACAGTATCCCTGGGTTTTTAGTCATCTGTGCTGCTGATATAATAAAATATATAAAATTTTATAACTCTATTATAAATCTGGAACTTGGCAAAAAGTTTAGGCCAGGTCTAAAATTCAAACTCTGTCTCTGCCGTATAAATTTTTAAATGTAGTATATATTATAATGATAAACACTAATAATCAGCTATAAAAACTAGGAATATAAAAAAGGAAAACAAACACAAATGGTTGAACTTTATGCACTATTCGGTGATATGAAGGTATGAAAGTTTTTTCCAAATATTTGAAATATACACTATATATTCTGTAATAAATTTGGATTAAGAAATACAATTGATTAAGAACACAGACAAAATTATAACTGCTTAGACCGCTCATGTCCTGACATCGCCTTTCCTTATTTTTCACACATTTGTCCATCTGGAAGATCCGTTTTGAAAATTCATCATTGAATCACAATACAGACTCTGATGCATTTTTGAACTGTTTTTCGATGCAGGTCTCGTTTGCCTTAAATGCAGATTTGATTTGAAGTAGATTTCAGATGTTACTGTGCTAAAGAAAACATGAAAGAACAACAACAAAAAACGAGAATCTGCGTAAATGTCGTGGTAATGAGGTGCATTAGAACTAATCAATTATGAAAAAAATGTACTGATAAGTAGTTTTAAAGAACATGAAAAACTTCACTCGCACCGGACAGGAGTCCTGCTTAGAAAAGCTATCAGACTGAACTCAGTAAAAAAGGCTTAACGTTAAAGTTTACTTCCCTTCTACACTGTGAAATTATTTCTTTCTGATCGACACCGTGATGCATCAATTCAAAGTCTTATTGATAATGCAGTGAGAAGAAAAAAAACAAAACAAAACAAAAAAAACTCACAACCAGCACTGCTTAAATAAAAAGTGAGAGACAGCAATTGTATTTAATGGGTACCGGAGTAACGTTCTGGCCGGTTTGTATTATTCACATGTTTTCTCAGGCCTGCAACATCAAAATGTATTCTCATTAACATTAGAATTATGCAATATTTAATTTTTCCCCCTTTAATTAGGTTTACCATTTTAAAATATAGTGATAAACAATTTATTGTCATAACTGGTGATGGTGTATAAAGGATGATTTCAGGGTTAAGCAGTGTAGAGGAGGTGTCATAATAAAAACACCTCTGCAGTTGTGAAACCTCACCTTAATGATCGATGTTAAGTGATTATGTAGTCAGGTGCAGTAAATTCAAGATTGCTTTACAAATCAGCTTCCTAATTACTTTTAAATGATCCTTTACATGTTGTAAACTGATTTAATCTTTATGGGTCAAAATCCTCACCTTTATTTCTCTTTCCTGTCTCCTTCTCCATAATAAATCTAGTGAACTGTTATATAAAAAATGTAAAAAAAAAAGAAATCAGGTCCATTAATATTTAGACAGTAGCAAATTTATTGTTATTTTAGCCACCTATCAAACTGCACTGGCATTGAAATATGTTTATGAACATGAGTTTAAAGCATGGCTTTGACAGCATGTACATTATGGACAGTTTGAGTAAATCATGCTGCTGTCTTGATCAGGAAGAAATTATCTTGTATCTCAGTGGGATCTTCCTAAGGCTAAGTAAAGGACAAACATGTGGACCGCAGAGAGAGAGTGTATCTGTCCCTAGCCGCAAAAAAAATTCTGTAATTTTCGTTTGTGGAGGTAAAACCCAGTGGAATAAATGACATTGAGTCAACAACACTCTCATCCAACTCATAGTGAAAGAAAAGAAAAATCAAAAAATACCCCAGAATGGCAGAAAGTTTCATGTGCTCTGCCCCAGAATTTTCCCAGAATAGCGGAACTTTCTAAACATAGTCTGGAGGCAGAAATCAGCAAATACATATTTACTATTATTTATACAAACTTCAAAAATATAAACAAAGAGCATTAGTTATTTTTGCCTAATAAAATGGAAGATGATCAAAACGACATCTGAAATTCAAACTCCACAGTGTTAATAGCCACTTCCTGCATGTCCAACTTCTTGTAGCCCCACCTACTGTATATCGCCCACAGGGATGCCCCTCTCTGTCACGATTAAAAAGGGATTTTGTGTGTGTGTGTGTGTGTGTGTGTGTGTGTGTGTGTGTGTGTGTGGCATTGCTATCATTAGATGAGTACTAATACTGATATGTACAGTATATTTATATCATAATATATAAAATCAATGTATTATATTTATTACTGATTTAAAAAAAAGGTAGCAGAAAGTGGTTAAAATTACTTTTTTAATTTTTCAGTTGAAATTGAAAACAGGACAAAGTGAGAGATTGAATGTTAATAGTGACAATGATTAGAGTGTTAACTAAACATCCTGTTCCGTTTTGGTTTGTCTTTTCCTGACTGGTGGATATGTATGTGCTCTCCTGCTCAACACTAAACACCAGATCACCAGAAAAGGCAAGCAACGTGAACTTTCGACAACTGTTTTGTAAAGCATGATTGTGGGTTTTTTTTTAGTTTTTATTTCAATATATATTTATTTCCAGAAACATTACAGAAGAATCAATTAAAAATCCATCATCAGGCTGAGGTTTCGAGCTGACACAGCTGACAATTATTCCACACTCCTTTACTCTCCTAACACGAGATGTGGTGAAAACATTAATCTTTTTATTGATTCAGGAGTATCTAATCTATCAGGTTTATCACAATATTTTAAAACGGAATATCATCCTTCGATCCAGTACTATCCTATATACTATCCCATACTTCTTATCCAGGGGAGGGTCTAGTGCACACACACTCAAACACACAGTCATAAACTATGGGCAATGTAGAAAAACACCAATTAGAATACACGGCATGTCGTTGGACTGTGGGAGGAAACCAGAGTACCCGGAGGAAACCCACCCAGCGCATGGAGAACCTGAAAACTCCATGCACACAGACCAGAGACATTTAAAATGGAACCAGGGGGAAAAACAAAACAAACAAACATATATATATACAGTGGCTTGCAAAAGTATTCGGCCCCCTTGAACTTTTCCACATTTTGTCACATTACAGCCACAAA
>JAQMYG010000007.1:2441206-2460724 GCA_030014215.1 Clariallabes teugelsi
TTTTTTTTTCCTGACTAAAGACGAGACGTCACGGATATCAATGAACAGTGACGAAATCAGCAAACAATATTGTTGACAAAATAGTAAAAATAACAAAAAACATATTCGCTGATGACCCCCCCCTTTTTTTTTCCTGACTAAAGACGAGACGTCACGGATATCAATGAACAGTGACGAAATCAGCAAACAATATTGTTGACAAAATAGTAAAAATAACAAAAAACATATTCGCTGATGACCCCCCCCTTTTTTTTTCCTGACTAAAGACGAGACGTCACGGATATCAATGAACAGTGACGAAATCAGCAAACAATATTGTTGACGCAAAAGACGAGACTAAAATTTGGTTTAAAAAAAAAAATACAAACTAATAAAACATCCGTCTTTATTTTCGTCAACATACAATTTTCGCCACAATCCGCTGCGATTCGGTGTCCATTCATTTTGACATGAGCAGCGGTGTTTCCCGGGTCACAGCGCGCGCAGTGGCGGGATATTACAAGCTCAGTCATCTTTATCTTTTTGTCATGACATCAGTATTACTGATGACGCATTAAGGCATACCATAAAAATCACCCAGTTTTACAGCCTCTTTGTGGTATTTAGGTTACCACTTTACCATAACTATGTTCTGATGTATTTCATAGTTAAACCGTTGCCACTCACATTAAGCTAATAGGTTAGCAAATCATTGTGACCCATTGGAGCTACAGTATCCCTACAACAATAAAAGTGTGTAAATTCATATTTTAAAAAAAGTTTCAAAGCACTGTACTGTCCATACTACTCCTACTGTTTTGTAGTTAAATAAATATGGACATGCAGCAGTTGTTGTGATGTTAAATATCATTAGCTGAAAAGATCAGATGAAAACATACATTTTAAATGTTAAGATAATTATTTTGTGAAAATCCTTTAATGGTTTTGGCTAGACTAGACTGACTGTAGAGTTAATTAATAATGATAATAATCTTATTGCTAAAATGTTATGTTTTAGCAATAAGATTATAGGCTCCAGGGATCGGCTCCAGGCCCCCCGCCACCCTGTATACAGGATAAAGAGGTACAGAGTAAAAGAATGAAATGTAGTGATCATGTCAACAAATATTGGCAAACATCCCCTTAATGAGATTATTTGCGTCATTATTTGCTATTCGCCACACATACATATATTAAGGGTACATTTAACATCTACCTATCGAAGTTTAAATTGCAATGGCATAATATGTCAAAATCAATTTTTATTTTTTTAAATGAAGAAGATATAACTGGGAGAATATGAACATACTTTATATTTTTTTAATTTCTGGTTCTCCTCCTCAATCAGGAGCTGGTACTTGGCGATCTCCGACTGGATGGAGCTCAGGAGATTAGCACTTTGGTCTGTATCCATTGGCTCTTCCTGTGATCACAAGGATATTATTGTTTAAAGGAATGAACAGCTGAACAAAGTGTTTTAAAACCATTTCCCATCGGGAAATCTTACCTCTGTTAAGTGAGTCTGTAGTTCTGTAATTTTACGCTCATAAATCATCTTACGATCAGACACGATGGCCATTAAGTTGAAACGGATTTCTCCCTCACTGTATCTGAGAAGCAATAAGTGCAAGAACAATATAAAACAATATATCCGCTTCAAAGGAACTTGGAATTGTAATTCAGTGCAAAACTTACTTTTGTATTCTTTTCTCAATAACTGGTCGAACTGCATTAATCCAGTCATCCTGGTTGCAGGTGCCTGAATGAAAGTAATTTATTTAACATGGACTCTTGCTAGATCAGTGATATAAAAAATAAGAAATTTAAGGGAAAACTACTTGTAACAGATTAATCAGATTTAAGGAGCTATCAAATTTATTCAAGCTTTTCAAATCCTTTGTTCTAATTTTATTTTTTACACTGAAATTAACGGCATCATTTAGTATATTATATTCAGATGAGATTTGTAAAACAACTTATGAATATTTGCTATAATCTGCCACAGTAATGAAAAACAACAAACAAGCAACCTTAGCTCTGGAACTTTACCGAGGTCAATAGGTCCTTCACGTAGTCCATCTAATTCATAAAGTCTACCATTGACAGGCACGTAGCTCACAAAATGGAAAGCATCTTCATCCTTTGCTGATGACTTCGCATCAAACTCGAACATCTGCTGTCTGATAAGAAATTGAGAAAGCATTTACAGTTATATAATGATCAATATTCTTGTATTGTTATAATATTCTGTGGTCTCGTACTTGCGCAACAACAACAAATTTTTAATATAAACTGCACGCTATAAACAGTGTGGTGGGGCTGTGAGGCACTGGGTGTTCTAATATTCTACCATGGCCAGAATTGGGTGCCCATGGTCCTTAACCAGTTTACTGCTATATAATTGACACTCTATGTTAGTTAAATTCACCTGGCAGTGGTGTCATAGATGTTCCTTATAGCTGGAATACACTATACACAAACACTGTCTAATTTCTCAATTTTATACATGTACTACCATAAAAATGACAAAATCCCTCTGATTTTAACAGCATACACTTCCTAGGCTTGAAAAAACTAGGCAAAATTAGTTATGGAGCAAACTTTGGCAAAAACAAAAACTTGGAACTTTTGGATTTGTCAGGAACAAATTTTGATAAATGAGTAAGTATCTGGATCTCATGCACTTGAAAATACCAGCAAGATCTGAACCAAGAAAAAAAATCTTGTGTAAGAGCCATATTTCATGTCATAGGTTTGTTGTTGTGTTTATCTTTATTTTATTTTATTAGTTAAGCACTAAGCATTGATTTGTTAGTTAAGCACTAAGCATTGATTTGTTAGTTAAGCATTAATTTACGACAATCGTAGGTTGGTCTGTGACGTCATTCCACTATTACACGTACTTGCATGACTATTGCATGAAAAAAAAGTCAGTTGAGATGCGGAACTTGTGGAGAACACAAGCTTTTTGACCATAATCTACCAGATATAACAAATATGTTGTTATAAACGTAATCTAAGATTGTGACCTACAGATACAGCAAATAGGTTGTTGTAACACAGTGGATTTACTCAAGACAACTGTACGAAGTGTTGAATCTTTGATGCTGAAAATAAAACGAGAGACAAAGAGACTATGGACTTCCGTGTCGTGAGTAACAATTAAATTAAAGATACGCGTCAAAACTTGTGGAATAACATGCCCGTATTAACATCTTCCATTTTATTTGATTTACACTTAAGCATTTTCCAAATAGAAAACTTTGTTGGAAATTATTGAGGAAACAAGCTAATCACGATTAACAGCAGGAAAAATCAAGGAAATATAAACATGCCTGACACACACTAAAATGTCTTTGAAACATTTTCTTTCACACTTAAACATTTAAGTATTTTATAATGCTAATACATTACATATTACATTTATCTGTTTTCTTAGGCAATTGTATGATGACTTAACCATGCAGTTTGCTAAAGGAATTAAAGATAAATCTACATGCATTTTACATACTAAAGTCATTGGCTACATTCGGATTAAAGTGTTCGTTTAAGTAAGTTGAGATATTTTACCTGGCAAAGCTGTTGTGAACTTGTCGAATTACTTCAGAGTTACTGAGAGCAAGGCCTTTCATCTGATAAAGAAAATAAATATAACAATTAAGACAAATGTATGTGCATTCAGATAAAAATAATAAATTTCCAACTATGTAAGTACATCGCAAGTACTTCAAAACTGTGAACCTAGCAGCTCTTTTGCTGTGATGGGGATGGAGGTGTGTCATGCAGCTCTCTGGAGAAGTTTCTGAATCCTGCATTCTCCTCTATACTGAGTAGTGTCTCATTTTTGCTGTTATAAATTTTCCAACTGCTGTGGTATATATATGTGATATATGGTAGAAATGACAATAATAGCCTACTTGACTTGATTCATTTAATTGGGAGTTGCAGTGTTCAAGCAGCAGAATATTAAAATATTACTGAGGTCTAGATCCAAGCAGTCACAATACAATACAATTCACAATACAAACTTTGTGGCAGTTTACCATGGCTCTGCCCTTTTTTTTTATTTTTATTTTTTTTTTTGATCTTGCTTTTGTGTTATAGTAGTATAGTAGGATATATACCGGGAGTGTCGCATCTATCCGCTGTCTTTCCAACAGTTCATATGTCAAATGAATCGAAAACAAAAACAAAAAAAGATTCAACTTACTGCAGCATCAAAGCTTTGTGAGAACTCTCTGAACTCTGTCAGTGTTTCACCAAGGTGGATGTCAGGATGAGAGCAGTTCAGTAGCACACTGACTATTGCTTGGGTCGCACAAGCATTGTTGATTACCTAAAACCCAGAGAATATAAGGAAAGCTGAATTATTTAATTGGCATAAGCATAAACCAAACCGTATATAAACTGAAAAGAAGGTCGCAACCTCTTTGACTTCCTTCAATCACCTTTAGCACTGATTACAGAACACAATATGGCCACTCTAACAATCCGAGTCCTGGAATATGGCTTTGCCATTAGGTTACAAATACTCCACTGAGCCGTCATTCAGATTATCGACTGACTTAATCTCATTAAGTAACCCCAGATCATAACACTGCCTCCAGAGGCTTGTACAGTGGACACTATGCATGATGGATGCATCGACTCATGCGCTCCCCTTCTTACCCTGACGCACTCATCGCTCTGGAATAGGCTCAATCTGGATTCAGCAGATGACCTTTTTCCATCGCTCCAAAGTCCAATCTTTATGCTCCCCACAGCAAACTAAAACATTTTTTTCTGATGAGTCTCACTAACTAGTTGTTTCTTTAACGCCACACAGCTGTTGAAACTTGGAACCCTGTTGAAGTTCTTGTCACATTGTGTGCGTATGGAAATAATCTTACTTTCATTATTAAACATAGGTCTGGTTTTTACTTAAAATTTTTTATACCATGCAACTTGGCGTGTATGCGATCTCCATTTATGATTTTTTCCGAACCACATTTCTTACACAAAATTCACGATTCACTACCATCCTTCGGGACTCTGATAATGTGTTGAAGAGTTCTTAACCCAGTTCCAGTAATTTCAAATCTTTGCTTGATGCAGCCCAATAATTTGATCATTCTGAAATGGAGACCTTTATTTTGACTGTACAGTGTACATGTAACACAGCACATGACAAGCCCCACATTTATTACCAAAAAAAAAAAAAAAAACATTTATATTGTTACAGCCTAAAAACAAAGCAGCTACTATTAACCTCACATGGGTGACTAGCTTCACATAAATACAGAAACAATATAATATAATAAGCAAACTAATATAAACCTTGTGGCCAAAACACTGTCCAACTTTCTGACAATTGGAGCTGAACAGTGTGGTAATATAACTGCACACAATCTGCTATAATGTACCTGCTTGGCAAAAAAGATCTGGTCGAGTCTTGAGTCCTGTACGATGGAGCCAGCTGGTTCCTCACCAGGTTGCCATTTGAAGAGAAATATTAAGCCGTGAACTGGTCTAGAACACATAATTTACAGAATCAAGAGATAATATTTTGTTAATTAAAAAATTTACAGAACTTTTTTTTCCTCCAGTTCAAGTCCTGAAATTTCAGTTTTGCTGCCAAACGTTTTCAGGTTCAGTTCTGGCCCAAATCTCATTTATGGATGTGTGGGTGCTACAGTGCTCCACTCTCATTGGCCAGCTGCTTTTCGGCAGGTGATAGAGAACTGACAATGATAAACACGCTTTTTGCTTTTCTTTTTTTTTTTTACCTGCGCCACTAGGGGAGGAAATGAAGCACAGACGACTGTGATGAAAGTGCACCTGAGAGCACAAAATCTCTCCAAAACCTCTGGATGGAGATTGCTGGAGCAGCATTTGATCTCCAGACAGTATAGTGAATATAGCGAATTTTCCTTTGTGCACGTGCCTGATCACACAGAATCCGATATATCTGAAGATGATCAGACGATCAAGCTCAAAACTGGCCGATCAACTGGAGCACCTTCGGTTATCATCAGTGCTAGACACTTTAACAGAAGTGTGTTTCAGCATTCCCGGTTGGCATGTCTGAATATTTACAACAGTATTCACTATAGATTAATTCTTACTTGAGATTTTGAAAGTTCTCTGGCTCCATGCTCCATATTTCTTCAACTTGTGCTCCTTTGCATCCTGACATTAGGGAAAAACAAACATAAACCAACCTTTAAACATTTATGCTTGACCTAAAATGAACAATTTGTTTTTGGCTGCAGAATTTCTGTTTTTATTTATTTCTTTTTACTTTGTCTGGGGCTTATTTTTAACACTTGATTTTTTAACAATGAATTAACTTAAATGTTTGTAAACTAACATGACCGTGTAAAAATACACTGTACTATGTATTAACGTAAAACGCAATAACTTACTCAAAAACACAAATAAGTACAGTATGAAGAACTGGAAGATTATAAACATTTACTAGTGTTCACAATACTCCAGTAGTCCTACTGCTCTTCAGACTAACATGCCCTACTTCTTAGAGCTTCCTTCACCTGAAATCTTGCTACTACTGAAAATGGACTTGCACAGATAGCCTAATATGAAGCATTTTCGACATATGAAAGAACCAAGCCGAACCGAATGCCAGCTAAGTTGCGCGTACGATACAACAGTACAACAGTCCAGGAGCCGTTCAAAACTTGTTTGTGTCAGTGGAAAGTTAGTATCTATTTAGTTTATCTATTTATTTAGTGAAGACTGCATTTACATTATTTCCTACGGGAAAAAAAGGCGTTTCACAATACAAAACAACACAAGAACTTGTCTCCGGAAAGGATTAAACTAAACCACTGTATCAAATAAATAAAAACATTGTGTTAAAGGTATGTATATGTATTTGTTGTATGTAGTAGACCACGTTTGTGCTGGCAGGTAATACCGGCGGCTACCACCACAAATACATTTCAGACCCGTGGGAAACACAGGCTAATTGAAAGCTAGTTCGTTATAATTAGATCTGTGCAATTATTAGCATAAAAAACAAAATCACAATATGAACCTGTGCAATATATTACAGGTTATATTAGGCATAGTCATGGACATTGTACATTTGCACATTCATGCACATTTGCAGATTATGGACATTTATGGACCATGGACATCTACATACACACATGCACATTTGCACACTTCCTGGACATTTCCATTTATTTCCATTTTAATTCATCTTTATATATTTAAAAACATTTTTTTAGATTTTGTTTTATTTATTTCTTGTTAATTGTTTTTAAAAAAAATTTTAAGGTCACATAATGGGACATAACGTACTGTGTATGACTGTATGTGACAAATAAAATTCGGAATTACATAAAAATAAAATAAAAATTCAGAATTCATATAGAGTTTATCAATAATTTTTGTTTATTTTTTTCCTTTACATAATTTTGAGACGTAAATACACCACATCACAAATTTTCAGCTTAAAAACTGAAATTTTGAAAGAAATTTGTCTCAGCATATGAAGCATTTTCAGCATACGAGCGAACAAACCAAGCCGAACCGGTTGTGCATACGGGCGAGAAATGTTAAAAACTTATTTGCGTCAGCGGAAAGCCAAGCAAAGTGAGTTTAACTATATCATAATCATAAATTAAGGTTAAGTGAGGTTTAATGTCTTTTTTTAATTTATATTTTACTTTATTTACAATGTTTTGAGTGTTTTTATATGCGCAAAATATAATTATAGTGCTGATAATTAGTAATAGCAATATTTTTGGGTGGCTGGAGCGGATTATCTGCATTTACATTATTTCCTCTGAGAAAATGTGTTTCGCAAAACGACATTTCACTTTAAGAGCTCGTCTTTAAAACGGATTAAACTCGCAAAAAAAAAAAAAAAAAGATAAACATCCTCTTAATGAGATCACATGCACATTTGATGTTAGATGAAATGTATATGTTTAAATACAGAATTGTACTTTTAATATTTTAATATCACAGTTTTAATCACAATTGCAATGTGATTTTTTATTTTATTTTTATCAATCCGTCCAGCCCTTGTTATAACCCGTTGTGCTGGGTGAACACTGCGCATGCGTGGGAGGATTAACACATGCGTGGTACAAATCGGGCAGCATCCACCGCTAATTAGGGACGAAAATCGGGACACGATTCAAACAGGAGATAACAATAAAAAACCCGATTATTAAACTGATTTACAGCTTTTAAAAAATGCGAGACAAAACAGAAGGCCACATACTAATCAGCGGCTTTATTTCAAGTGCGTTTAAGAAAAGGATATTAGCTGTCATGCTAGTTAGCGCCATCACGTAAACAGGAAAAACAATAGACGAATAGCTCATAAAGGTTATTAGAATCACTGCAGAGGCAGAACACTCCTTAAAAACGGGCTCCTGTGGATTATTAACCGGTGCTAGCTAGTTTTGTGTGTGTGTGTGTGTGTGTGTTACTATAGCAGCAGGGCTTACCAAAGCCTTTTATCAGCTCTGTGAAAACTCCAGGGTCACTTTCCATCAGACACCACTCTCCAGCACTTCCTGCCATTTTTTTTTTTTTAACTTATGTAAAACAGAATGGTTATGGCGTGTAATAAATAACAAAACTAGCAGACAAAATATTCCAACACAGCCCAGGATTCATTCACCAACACGCCAGCGTCTTCTTAATCGTCAACGTTTTTTGTAAATGACTGACCTGTTAGTGGTGCATTACTGCCACCTGCTGGACTGGAGAATGATGCTCAGGGCTTCCTGGAATTCCTTTTTGGAATTCTAAATTGATATTTTTTTACTTTAATGCTTTGTAATGTAGTGGTTATCACTGTGGCCTGAAACTTCCAGTGTCCGGGTTCGATTCCCGCTTTGGGGTCCGTGTGTGCATGGAGTTTGCATGTTGCTTGCTCTCTGTACTCTGATTTCCTCCCACAGTCTAAAAACAGACAGATAAGGCTAATTGGTGTTGCAAAATTGCCCGTTGTGTGCGTATGCGTGCCTTGCAATAGATTGGCACCCTGTCCAGAGTTTACCCCGCCAGAGTGTAGGCTCCAGGCCCCTGCAGGAATCCTGGAGCCTATCCCAGGAGACTTTGGGCACAAGGCATGGTGCACTCTGGACAGGGTGCCAATCCATCCCAGCGTGCGTGCACACACACATTCACACACTATGGGCAATTTGGAAACACAAATTAGCCTAATATGCATGTCTTTGGACTGTGGAAACCTACCAAACTCGGGGAGAACATAGACTCTGGAGGCACTTCAATTAAATTCACTTTTATTTATTTATAGGAACTTTTACAACAATCAAAGACCTATTCTAATTGTAATATGCACCTCAACTTTGATTTAAGACAGACTGGAAAAAACTTTAAGATTTCTGACACAATGTTATAGCTGTACGAAGTTCAATATAATCAATTTAATGAGCTGCTGTGATTTACATGACTGATATTGGGACTTTATTAGGAGTCTGTTAGAAGAAAAAAAAAAAGTAATGTGTTGGATCCCGCAGGTACAATGTCCTCTTTACCTCACATGTTACATTTACACATGTATAATACTGCACAATAAGGATATTTGGACTGAGTTGGTGTAGTGTAGAGTAGTGTGTCTCCAGCTGTGTTAGGAATCAGTTATTATAATTAGGGGTATACAATCTGATCAACCCTCTAGGAGGATTAAGAATTATTTTGGTACATAAGACAGTTGGAGTTATGACAAAGAGTCATTGATGGCATGTGGATTTTATTATGCTGCATCACTGAACATACAGTACCTTTAACTCTGAGACACTGCATGACACAACGCAGAATTCTGCCACACTTGATTTCGGGATTTATTTTCTCATTGCAACACTTTTTGGATAAAAATCTTCCTTTGTGTTTGATCACAATGAGCTTATTAAATCGCACCTACTAAACAATAAATAGACACATTAAATAGAGTGTACGCAATTAAACATGAACCAATACAACAGGCATAAAAGTGTATTATAACCATCTGGTGTTTGTCCGTTTGTAACATTTTATTATGTTTCCCAATGCTTGTTAAAAAGGCAATCCATCTTTTATTTCACTATTAATTTATTTAAAAAACTACATAATTGACGAGTACCGAGGTAGGATCACTTTTCAGCAAAAAAAAAAAAAGACCAAAATAATGAAAACCGGATGACAGTCACTAATACTCTATTCCCTGTACTCAATGATTTAATTCATCTTAGGGAACCGTTATGCAGGATTCTGCCCACTTCCTGATCCCTCTGCAGCATTACTCAAGCAGCACGGGTTACACTTCTCAATCAGAGGCAACAGTTTGCCCTGTTCGTGAAGCTGTCGAGTATCTGAGCCTCCTCCAATGCATTCTCCATTGATAAAGACTCTTGGGACCTGAAAGAAACCAGACCATTTAAAAAAAAAACATTAAGAAACCAGAAAGAAACATTAATAAACCATTAAGATAAGATATTCCTTTATTCGTCCCACAGCAGGGAAATTTCTACACAGTTTATATTAATCAGTATAACTGGCTTTAAGTTAATAACATATAGCTGTAGTTTAAAGAATGTGCAATTAATGATCATGAACGCCTTACTGTTCTGGTGCCAGACATTTCTGCTAAAGCCTCTTGAATTTGTTGGCCGTTGTTATGTTCATCCAGTTCGATGACCTTATACGTGGCTCCTATTTGATTAAAGACATTCTTGGCCATCTTGCAAAAAGGACACGTTGTCTTGGAGAAAATAACAATGCAGTTATGAGACACCACATCCTAAATATGAGAAAAACACAAACAAAAGGAACAAGAATTATGGAAAAAGATCATGACACCAAGTGGATTACTCTTTTCCTATAATTGAATATCCGAGGGGGTTTATTAACCTTACGCCACTGTCATTCATGAGCAATTGTAATTTTTTTTCTTTTTTAATGGAACAACATTTCTGTTTTTTTTAAATGATGACTGGAGACAAGTAAGGTTCTGTCATCACTTATGTTTAAAGGATAGCTTGAATATATTGATATAAAATTATTTTGTTTTCCGCCCATGTTGGAAAACTTGCCACTTACAGTAGCACTCAAACTGGAGACTCCTTCCATTACTGTTAAACAAACATCACATACAACAAGAAATACCTTGGACATGTGGAGTTTTTTGGTAGTTTCTTCTTAATTATATAACAGTTAATTCCGACCAAGTAATCTGATTGGACGAGAGGCATCCCATGTGTGATGATAATAGATGGTAACAGCACTCTGATGTTTGACATGTATTACTCAGCTAACCCTCACCCTCATGTTTGTTTTTATAAAAAGGGAACGCAGCTGCCTGCAAAAACCAACATTCATAAACACTCACTGAAGTATTTTCAGCAAGAAAACACATGATAGCATTATGTCATCTTAAACACCAAGCTGTCTCCTTAGTAATTGCTACTAAGCTTCAAAATGGCCAAAACATGGTATTGGTGCTAAAAAGTCTCATTTACTGTATGTGTAGTGTCAGTAACCTTTTTTGAATTCACATGAAAAGACCTAAACCTGAAAAAGTGTACTACTCTAAAATGTAAAATATATCAACATGAATTTGACATGGTTACGGACACTACAGATTTTTGGGGGGGAAAATCCTTAATTTAGCATGGAATGCATTAATTTAAGCAACAGTTTTCACAGGTCATATGCTTCTAGAAACTTACAACTTTAAGATCAATATTCAAAGAAATATGAATACTTTGTAGTGATGGGACGTACTGTGGCGATGCTTCGAAGTGTGTGTCGAGAAATCCAGGAACTATTTAGTGAAGCGTGTTTCAAAGCTTTTATTGTTTACGGCAACTGACGTCATGAATGACGTTTGAAGCCTCGCTGCGATTGGCGGTTCAGGAAGTCGTTCGAATTTTGCCGCCATGTGTTGACAGATATAAAGCCCAATCTGGCTTTTTTTAGGTGCTCTGAATGTTATTGCTGATGTATATTTTCTTTAGTATCATTAAGTCTCTTGCTGTGTTGTTTTTTGTGTTCACTATCTTGTTTTGCAAATATCTGTGCATACAAAATAAATAAATTTATTAATTAATAAATAAATTAAGAAATCATTTTTAATTAATTAATAAAAAAACAAAACAAATAATAATTATTTATTTTAAACATTGTAATTATTTATTTTAAACATTGTCCCAGTAGGAAAACTTCACTGTCCCTCCCTCTAATATGACAGAAATTATGAAATATTAATGTAATGGAGGAGGGTCACTTTTGGTAGTTCAGTTCATGCTACTGCCATGGAACACTGACCAAAATGTAACAGGCACGAAAATCTTATAAACACTATTTACAAACAAGCACAAGCACATTAATAAGAGGAGAAAACAACAGATGGTTTAAATGGGCTATTATCTTGTGCTCACAATAGAAAAATGCATAGTTTTTTATGAAAATCATGTATAATTCCCAGGCCCAACCTACAGTAGGGCAAGACAGCTTTGAGAGGATCACGGTACAGGTAAAATGACTACGAACACACCAGCTCGTCTTAATTATTTGACCAGTAGGGGGGTTTGTGTGCAAATACAGCCTGGAGAAATGAACCCTTTTGTGAACCAATTGGCTGGAAGGCTTCAAGCTTTCATGAAGCTTCATCTCGCCATCACTAATAATTTGCATTTTAAATCATTATTGTTTGAAGCGAGACAGTAATGATATATTTTTGGGGCAAATATAAAGTCATAAATTCACGGCTGAAGTTAGCAACTTGTAATTTTTATGTAAGCAAGATCGGTCACTTCCATGTTGCATAAACTTGAGAAAAAGCTTCTTTGGCCACACACACCTTCTGTATTATATGTATAACGGAAAAAATATAAAATCAGCACCAGTTTAACATTTAACTGAGCAGCGTGTATCTCTGCCATCCGCAATAATTATTTCTAAACAAACTTAGCAAATAATTCACTTCTAGTACACAGGATGAAAATGTGTAAACATTTCAGAGCGCGCCACCTGTAGGATTACAAAGATACGGCGATGTTTTACCACCACGAATACCTCCAAAGTCTCAAAACTCAACTTGATAAGAGTGTGTAATGAGTATAATTGAGTTTGGAGAAAAAGGCAGATTTTTAACCTGCATGATTTTTGATATTGTAATGCCATAAAAATGCGTTTTTGTTGCACCACTCGCCAACAATCATGGCCAATCGAACTGGGGGAAAAAAAAAAAAACAGCCAATTCTGGCTTTATGACATCACAGAGCGGTGCAGTGTATAAGAACATGAAGCTCACCTTTATAAACTGCGAACTCGTCTGATTTGAAAACCTTCCAGCACCAGTGGACATGAAATTTCCCATCCTGGACACACAAAACAGCCCACATTAGGACTGACACAAGCTGCAAAAACAAGCTCCATCAACACACATGTATGAATTTAAACCTTGCTGGATGAAATGACAGACATGCAGCTGAGCCAAAGAATAAAAAGACAATAATGAGTTTCACATGAACACAAGTCATTTCAGCAGGAGAGACAGCATGCAGCAGTGTGAAGAGGATTTACTATTCACAGCTCATCTGATTGTGGAGAGAGATTAAACTCAAAGGCTCCTCAGACCCTGAGCCAGCTCATCAGCTCTACACACACACACACACACACACACACACACACACACACCACTACAGGGACAACGTATTCAACTCTCACAAAGATAACGACCTTAGAATTAGACTGTAAACCTGTCCGGACTTGCACAGACCCGCTCTCAAAAGCATAGTAGTTTTACAGTTTGACAGGTTACAGAAAACACCGACCACCACCTGCCCTTATCCCCCCTCATGCCTTTTACTACGGCATTTATTTTTTACTTCCGGATACATTTTTTGTAAATTTTCTTTTCAAAATAAAAGTCACGTTTCTCTAAAATGATAAATAATGCAATTTGTTTATAATGCCTCCGTTTTCGCTGGCAAATAAAATGAAATAAAAAATATCCAGAGTAGTATGCACACACACACACACACATATGAAATATTGGTTGTTAAAACGACTAATCACATTAGATGTGTCTGATACAATTTACGGCATTTATTTTACTTCTGGATATATTTTGGTAGGCTTCTTTTCAAAATAAATGTCTCGGTTCTCTAAAATGACACACAAAAAAAATGTTCCAGAGTATGATGCAAACACACACACACACACACACACGAAATATTGGTTGTTAAAACAACTAATAATATTATATGTGTCTAATACAATTAATAGAATTAATTTTACTTCCGGAAATATAAAGGCTTTATTAAAAACTAAAAGTCTCACTTCTCTAAAATGACAAAAAAAAATTTTTATATTGTGCATAATGTAAAATAATAATTAAATTAAATATCCAGAGTACATGACACAGGGCACCTGGACAAAAGCTTAAATATTCTACGTATCTAAGAAGTGTGAAATCTAAACTTGGAATTTTATGATTTTAAAACAACTTTGTCTCATTGCAATAGAGGGAAAACATAGATTAATTTATTTTAAAAAAAATTATAAAGAAAGGAAAATAAAGTCCAACGAATACCAGCTGATCTAAGAGGCTGGGGCTGTGTGTGTTTTTTTTTTTATTTTTATTTTTTATATAATTACTTTGGTGCACTTTTTTTAAATTAATGGTATCTTGTACTGTGGAATGCACAGAGGCATTTCGATTACAAACTTGTGGAAATTAGGGAATAAATTACTTAAGCAAGGATAAGGATGCCTTCAAGACGCAGGATAAGCATCTTATGAAAGAACACTTTCCAGAGCCCTGATCTAAATGCTATACGGTATCTATGGGATGCAATAGAGAGGAAATGAGCAGATTGTGGAGGTTGTTGTGTGAATAAACTGAAAATTATGTTGGTTAAAACTTGAGGGAAACCACTACCAAATTAAATACTAAAACACTACGTGTGACCTTTTAAGACACTATATAGGGACTTACATATAACATTGGTTATCATTAGATCCACAGTACTGAAGTAAGTACTTGGTTGTAGGGAGGTTGTAGGCAGGCAGGCAGCAGCGACACTGCCCCCTAGCGGCTGAAATATCACACTGCAATGAGTCAAAAATAGGTACAATGATATATTAGTGCTGCGGAAATAAATGCGTTAATACTTGAAATACATGGGGTTGTTCAAGACGCTTAAAAATGTTTACGTCGTTAATGGATCGTATTTTTCCTTTTTGTTGAATTTGTGACCAATGTTGTCATTAAAACGATTCTATTTCTATTGTATTCTAAAACATGTACTTTTGTGTAGTACTACTATTGGCCGCTAGGGGCTCAATTTTAGAAAAAGGCTGCTGGATTTTATTTTAATTCGATTTGATACAATTCTAATATTAAACATATTAATTTTATGTATTGTATTTCATTCTTGCTTATTTTTATATAATTTTTATTTTTATTTCTGATGTGTACAGCATTTGGTCAACCTTGAGTTGTTTTTAAATGTGCTTTATTAAGTAGAAGAAGATTTTATTACTTGTACATAGTGTAAATTATATTGCTAAAAATTTTTCTATATTTGCATAATGTTTATTATTATACTCTCATTTAAAATTTCATATTCTTATTTTAATATTTTCTTTCTCATACTCTATTTTTCTTGTTATTATTATGATATTCTTCACTGCCTATCATACTGTGTATGACTGTGTATGTGACAAATAAAATTTGAGTTTGAATGTAAAAAAATATATTTCATTGAATTATCACTCACTCATTGTCGACACCATTTTATCCTGTATACAGGGTTGCTGGGGGCCCTAGAGCCTGTCCCAGGAGACTTAGGGCACGAGGCGGGGTACACCCTGGACAGAGAGCCAATCTATCGCAGGGTACACACGTACATATACTCTTTCACACACTATGGGAAATTTTGTAATGACAATTAACCTAACCTAACCGAATGGGAGGAAACCAGAGTACCCAGAGGAAACCCAACAAGTATGGGGAGAACATGCAAACTCCATGCACACCGAGGTGGGAATCAAACCCTGAAGGTGCACGGCGAAAGTGGTATGTACCATATTCAAGTATACCATATTTTTTCAAGTCTACTGTAACAACAGGTGAACCTGTTGCCAAGCATTTTCTAATTGTGTGTGTGTGTGTGAGTGTGTGTGTGAGTGTGTGTGTGTTTGAAAAGCCAAGTGAAGCAGACAGCACCATGAGTCTCAAGAATGTTAGCAAGGACAGTAGCAAAAAGAAAACAAAGCGACTTTCAATTTCGTTTTAAAGCAGACGGTGCCAAGAGGAATCATGAATTAAGGTTAAGTGAGGATTAATGTGTATTTACAGTATTTCATATTTTACTTAATTTACATGTCTTTTCTAAATGTTTTGATTGTTTTTATATATACATTTATAAATATGATTATAGTGTTGAAGTTTGGTAACATTGGTAATACTTTTGGGTGTCTGGAATTGATTATCTGCTTTTCCATTATTTCCTATGGGAATATTCAAATTACATTTTATTTGTATAGCACTTTTAACAATGATCATTGTCGCGATAGCTTTATAGAGTCAAAAGAAAATTATGGAAATGTGTATGAAATATAAGAAAATGAGTATGAATTAAAATGATCCGATTGTCAGATTGTCCTTGATGAACAAGTCGAGGGTGATTGTGCTGTGGGAAAACCTCCCTAAGATGACAATAGGAGGAAACCTTGAGAGGAACCAGATTTAACAGGAAACCCATCCTCATTTTGGTGATAACAGATAGCAGGGCTTGATCTGCAGTCACACTGTGTTAAGTTAAGTTAAGCCTTTATTTGTCACATATACATTACAGCACAGTGAAATTCCTTCTTCCCATATCCCAGTGTAACTGGGGTCAGAGCGCAAGGTCAGCCATGATACAGCGCCCCTGGAGCAGTTAGGGTTAAGGGCCTTGCTCAAGGGCCCAACAGTGGCGACCTGGTGGAGCTGGGGATCGAACCGCCGATCTTCCGATCAGTAACTCAGTGCCTTGTGTGTAAGGAGGCTGGAAGTTAATATAACAGATGATATGTTTAAGTTAATATGGAGTCCAGTTTGTTATTGGAGGCTCAGGCACAAAACTGTAGGAAATTTCAGTCCTAAATATCGAGGAACTGCAGTCACAAGTCCTCAGAGAACAGATGTCTGCATCAGCCAAGGCCAGGACCGTCTACAGTATATGGGAAAGTGGAACCGTTCCCAGTCACGAACAGACCACACAGGGCCTCCATGTGACGAGATCTCCAATGAGAAGCAGGGCACTAGGATGGGTCAGACAGGTCCAGATGGCAGAGGGGGTCAGGATCACTGGCAGCTCAGGAGTGGCATGTGTAGCTCATCAGAGAGACAGGGAGAGGGAGAGAAAAAAGAATGGAGGAAAAGGGGTGATAACTCCCTGGGAAATAAAGCAACCAGTCACCAACAATACGAAATTTTGCCACCAGAATGTATTAAATTCGTTTGGCGATTTACCACTGTAAATCTCAAGCCATGCAGTAGTTGGACTGTGTATTCAAGATTTGAGATTCAAAGAACTTTATTGATCCCATAGGGAAATTGCTTAAATTTTACCAATGTCAGTTCTAAAATGTTTGCACCTCCTTTGCAAATGTCACACTCTGACCTATGCTATAAACTCCTTAAAGTAAAGTAAAGTGATATTTTATTACTCTGTGAAAAGTCATGTTGATCTTATATAGGACTCCAAACTCTATTATGTTTTTTAATAGGGATTCCCATTTCTGTGTTGTTTTCTTTGTTTCTGGTTCATTTGAATTCTTAAGCACAGAGTTTTGAAATCAAACACAGCATTATGCTTGTAATCTATATTCCCACCTAGGAGTAAAGAAAAAAGAAAAAAGTGTATGTGTAGGAATGAGCACTGAGGCAGAGTGTTTCCAGCTCTGCCAAGGAAAAAAAAACTCAACTGGTAATGTGTTGATTTGGCACTGATGAAGAGAATCACCTGTGCCTCGACAAACACCCAGATCTGGGTTACCAGCTTTGAGTGCAGACAACACCGTCCTGGATGTACACGGCATGGTGAGCACACAGAGGAGGTAGTCATCGGAATGTGACAGCATCCGGATGCAAGTGGTCCTCAAGGGAGACACCGACACCTGCACAGAATTCCCTGGCTGCAAGACCTACATTTTCAGGCTTTTTTGTCCAAGAGGAAATGAAGCCAGAACAAAATGTGAGCGTCCTCACTGTCTGTTTAAACAGATACCCGAACTTGTTTGTTCATTAACAATTCCAATAATAGTTTTTTATTCAAACAACATACAGTACTCAAAGCCCCGAGATCAATTCTTTGGGTCAGAAAAGAGAGAAGCAGTGTTTCACGTAGCAATTTTAAATTTTTAATTTTTACAGGAACTATACCCAGCAAACATTGGTCTGATGGCAATGTCGTGTCCCTGGCCAAAAACACCAGCAATTTTTAATTGGTAAAATATGTGACACCGAACATTTCCTAAAAATTAATTCAGATACGTTTGTACTTGTACTTTTACTGAAGTGTTGTTCAATATATACCCTCTAAGCAACCATTTTGATGGTTGATGATCATTGATGACAACAGCTGTTGAATCAAATAACATCAAACTCGTCCGTTCGACTAGCATTTTGGAACTACAGTATTTCTCAATCATAACGGGACGTGTCGGAGGGACATCATTTCAACTGTCATCAAATGTCCAAACGTTTGCTGGGTATGTATGGAATATGGACTTGAAAATGGTGGAGGAGACATGGTGATGGTCTGTCTGGTCTGTCTATTGTGCAGCGAGAATTTAAGGTAGGTGCTTTAAGAATTGTGGAAAAATCAGACCGAGGACCTGCTCACACTGCAAGACAGCTGAGTAAAATTTCAGACATGTCAAAAATCCATCCAATTGCCCGGGAACCAGATCGTTCTTCATTCCGGTGATTAATCAGGCGCCAGGACCAGACTCATATTGGAAGTCGAACAACAACATCAAGCTAAAATTCAGCCCAAGTATAAAATTAGCCAGCTGACTGATTCAGTGCTTTGGGCTTAATCCATTCATTATTTGCCCAGCTCCAATTGCCCCATCAGCAACAACCCCAAATACCCTTTGTGGTGTGAGAGTTGTTTAGAGATCACCTCACACTTCACAAAGTCTTGAATCCTCTGACAAAAAACAACAACAACAACAACAAAAGGGATATTATGTGTGCTGTGCATGAATCATTTCTCACCAAGAAGTCATCAGTGTGAAACACTTTTGGGCAGCTTTCGCCACAGTATTTATTTCGATGAGGCCACCAGTCATGTGACACAAGCATCAATTAAAGAAAAAGTGGCCAATCCCAACCTTCCTGGATACACACCACAAAACCTTACACACAGGTGGTGTGAAGTGATGGAATTTTCCAAAAGCTGGTAATAAGTAGTGATGGGTCGTTCATGAACAATTCGTTCTTTTTGAACGAATCTTTAACATGACTCAGATGAACGAGTCGTCTCAGAGAGTGATTCGTTCATTTTCTATTGG
>JAQMYG010000007.1:2530473-2543232 GCA_030014215.1 Clariallabes teugelsi
TCTGGCTGCAAGTACATTTAAGTATGCTTTGGCATGCTAGTATTTAATATACTTAGCATACTTTTTTTTTACTAGGGTGGCACTGCTGAGGTGTTCTTGAAGAACAGGTTTTTGATAGTAGCCGTCAGATCATCTGTATTGTTGGATCAGAACCTTCACACTGGTTTTCAGGCAGCTTGGATTCTGTGTCTCTCCACTCTTCCTTCAGACACTGGGACCTTGATTTCCAAATGAAATACAAAATTTATTTTCATCAGAAAATTGGACCACTAACAGGGGTCCAGTTCTTCGTCTCTTTAGCTCAGATAAGAATTTGCTGGAGTGGCTTAATACTAGAAATGCAACAGTTGCTTTCCATTTCCTGAAGATGTTTCAATGCACTGACTCCAGCCTCACACCACTCCTTGTAAAGCTCTCCGAAGTTTCCTAGCTCACTTTCCAATGAATATGCTTCAATACAGCTTTTTGTGAACATCCAGCCCTTTCAGCAATGACCTTCTGTGACCCAACTTCCTTGTGGAGGGTGTCAATGATCATCTTCTGAACAACTGTCAATTGTGGTTGCGTGTATTGAACTTAGCCAAGAGATACACATGTTTTTGATTTCATGAGCTGTAAGACATCATTGAAATAAAATCAAAACAACAAAGAGTCTTTAATATAGCATTTGTAATGAATATGGAATATGAGTTTCTCTTTAAAATTCAATTACAAAAAAACCCCTAACTTTTCCATGATATTCTAATTTATTGAATATTAAACTGCATATTTGATATACAAGCTAGGCATGTATAGTGGAACATCTTTTTCAAAAATCAACAGAAAGCAGACTGTATGTGAATATGCAATGATTGTAACTGCTTGTAAAGCAGTATATAAACATAATTTATCTCACAGGATAGCCAGTCATTATGTACGAGGGACGGTCATAAAATTTGTATTATTGCATGAAAAAATGGAAACTATTTGCCCAAATTATGTGTACGTTCATGAACATTTCTTCTTGTTTAAAAAACCCACAGTATTGTTCCACATGACGACACTAGAGGGTAAAAACCAAAATGTCACAAGGTTAAAGAATTTAAGTGCGCCTTCTTCACGAAAACATGCCAGCTCATTCAGCTCACGAAACAGTGAAACTTGTGGGCGACTTGGGGTACGAAATTCTGCCTCAACCCCTGGTCATTCAGTATATTCAGGTTGTCAGCTAACTTCATCTGACCGCCACATAACGTTTCTGAGCCTAGACCTGTCTAACTGAAGCAACCCAGACTATAGCACCAATACTCCCACAGATGCTACTTTTTACACATTACAAATATGTGCATTAAAAAAAAAAGCTTCTTTAGTGCTGCAGTGCTAAAACTACAAAGAAGGCACACTGAATATAAAGGGAATACATTTTAAATATTTATTGATATTACAAAACAGCTCATGAATGTAACAAGAGTTCATCATTTCTGCTCCCGATGATCATCCAATTTCAAAACTTTTAAAATATTTTTTTTTTATTTCCTGAATTACTGTCATTAGGTTTTGTCATGACTTACAATATCTGTGGAGCAAAAATTCTTTAACTGAAAACATCCCTCAACCTTTTTATATACAAGAGATCCAGCATTGTGCTGGCCACGAAATTACAACAAATACAGCATACAAACTTAAAAAAAATATTTAAGAAAAAGAGGGAAAAAATATAGCATAATCAAAAGTTATGATAAAACTTTTATACCAGGTAACAGCAATATAAAACAGTATATAATATGTACAAGCTTAGGTTTCTAAGAAATAGAAGCAAATATATTCAACTATATACAAAAAGCTAAAAGTCTTGCTGTGTTCTCAAGGTACAATGGCAAGAGATTTAACCAATACTTGGATGGCACTAAGAGGATCTACAATATTCATCTTCTTTCTTCCAAGGACCCAGTCTGGTACAAATCTAGAAAATATAAAAAATAAATTTATTTAATTTTATTAATTAAAAACACAATTACAAAAAAGCAGAAAAAAAAATCAAAAGTAATATAGAAATTAAAAAATATAGAATAAAATCCAATCTAATTAATGCAAAACTGTTTATTAAATTTAAATGCTTTTGTAAATTTTCAGTCAGTGTGATACACACTTCAGAGGATGCAAGACCATGCACATGCGATACAGATAGCATACTGTATGCAGATTGTGTGTTAGCATAAATAAAAAAAATAACTGACCAGAAAAACAAATAAGAAGAATTATTTCTAATCAATCCTCTTTGAGCACCTTGCAACATCATTTTTCTACCAAAGGGAAATTAATTAACTATACCAACATACCTCAGTATTGGCTTAGACTTCTGAGGAGTGGCTTGGGGAAAGAAGCTTCCATTCAGCGAGACGTTCATTCTTTGTTTGACTTTGGTTCTCTGGGCATCCATTTTGCATTTTTGAAGCATTAACTTATAGATCCTGCAAATGCGGTCTGAGGCCCTGGGGAGCTTTTTCACCTCCTAGAAGTAATTAAACAACAAGAAAACAAATGCATTTATATACTAGAATTGAAAGGAATTGGAAAATGAAAAGTATGACCTGATGTCATGGCCACACCTACCAATGCCCGTTTTTCATCCTGTACCAAAATCACTAAAAGGACACATGCTTTGGTGAAGATGCTGCCCCCTTTGTCTGCAACCTTATCCCCAGCTTTCTCTCTGTACGTCTGAAGCAGGCCCAAGAGCGTTTCCACAGAGTCCTCCGCATCATAAACAGCATCTATAGTCTTGTTGTACTACAGCAAAAAGAAACTCAGACGATTAATAAAATAATAATATTTAAAACTGCCATACAGTTCATTCCTAATTAATCAGGCAGATACTGGATTTTCTTTTCCCATAATGATGTGATCACATACTTTTGACAGATTGAGAAGAACTTGAATTGCTAACGTGATGATCTCCATTGAAGGCACACTCCGGTTGCAGCTCCTTATCAAAGTGAAGATTGTGTGTGTTGCGCCACTGTTCACAAGATATTCGCAGCTCTCCGGTGAAAGTCTGGTTGCAGTTTCTTTAAAGAAAATCTAAATTTGATTTGATATCCTCACTTTGAACAAATGAGAAAAGAAAAACCTTGTATGTAGAAAATCTTACCCAAATACTGCAAAGCAGTTAAAATATAGGCATAATTTTGATATCCGAGAAGGTAACTCAAGGCAGTTGTAGTCTTGTGACAGAGCTTGTCTTCTTCCTTGGCCTCTCTGTTGACCTTCCGCAAGCGATGCCTGACAGAAATGACTTTGGCCGTGTCGTGAAGCTTCCTCGAGCGATGACCTCTCCAGAGTGCCTTGAGATGCCATTAGGATATTATTAGGTGACAGATTTAAATAAAACAAAATATAACGGTTCATTTATATTGATAGATGAAGCTGTCTATTAGTCTTTATTCACTGAAAAGGGTTTCCACATATACAGGAGTTGGTTAGCTATTATGTGCATACAGTTCTAGCTTCTTTCCCTGCCTTCTAGATTAATGCTGCACAGCTCAACGTGGGGGACTGCACATTAAAAATCCTTCGTAGTTGTGGAATTGCTACAAATACCAGAGAAGTTCAAGTTCCAGAACTTTTGTGGTTTGGTCAGTTGCAATTTTGTAAACCTAAGCCATGCTAACATTTTCTTTTTGGAATTAAGAACATAGAGCACGATGTTACCTACATGCCTATAAAGTTACCAATACGGTAAGGGAACCCGGGGAAAAATTTGGCAAATAATGTAGGATATATAAACCTTATAATTAACCGAGCAGCTGATTTTCATATTTACATGACAATTGTACCTGGAACTTTATGATTCCATGTTGCAGTCTCTCTTTCCTGCGTCTTAAAAGGAAACTTTTGGCAGCGTGTTGGATAATAGTAGCACCTTCATTGCGACGATTAAGCCAAGCCTTCACTGCTCTCTGTACCATGATGATTTTCTGTCTTTGCTCAAGATATCGCCTTCTCTGTAGCCTGGCCAAGAACCAGCGCTAAAATACAGTAAAATTAACATGAAAAATGTTAAATACAAACAGATACAGATCTTTTCTTATCATGAACCAGGAGACCATAAACTGTTTTGTGGAGAAAAAAAAAATGCTAAAAAGGTTAAATACCTGGATATAAATGACTGAAGAGATCTGCATCTTGGCTGCTTTTAGTGCCCAGTGAGCTCGCAGCGCCCTCTGTATCCTTACTGCACACAAATGATGATAAACAGCAGCAGTGAAACGATGCCGTCTTGCAGATTCTATTGCCTAAGGAAAAAAAAAAGGTAAAAAAAAGGTTTCCATTAAAGGGGAAAAAATAATCAGCCTGCAAAATAAAGTTCTTCAGCCTTATTTAGATAAACATTAGAGTAACATTTTAAAAGGGTGGCTCATTTAGGTGGGGGTGGGATTCAATGTGAAGCCCCATCATATACATATTGAATACACAGTCTCTGTCCACTTTATTAGGAACACCGATATAAAGCTGCTTTTTTTGTCATCCATTCATGTATCATCAGCACGCTCCGTAAAATAATGCAAATACAGATCAAGAGCTTGTTCACTGCCCCATTCAACTTTTTATCAAAACGCTGAAGTCAGAATAAGATATCTTCAAATGTGTTTGACTTTCCTGATGACTTGCATAATGTGAATCGGAGACAATATTAGATTCGGCAGAGTGCACGCCTTGCACCTCCAGGGTCAGAGTTCGATTCCTGTCCTCTGTGTGTGTGTGTGTGTGTGTGTGTGTGTGTGTGTGTGTGTGAGAGAGAGAGAATGACAAACGAACGTTGTGCTGGCAAACCCGACGGTGGGATTTGTGCATCAAGTATCTCCAGTTGAAAGATCTGAACATTAACAGTTAAAAATCCTTAGCTGCTTGCATAAACTTTCCTTGGTGATTATTCTCTCGCCTACATCAATACACTGTGAGCCAATATTATCATCCACCTTCTAAATAGTAGGTCTATCTGAGCTTTATCTCAGACACGACCTCTCTAAAATCCAGTTGATGGAAATCCATTGAAGCGACATCTCTGCAGTTGGAATTTCCAGAGCTCCAGTCATCAAGCCAAACTGGCCTGGTTCGAAAATACTTTATTGCTACTAAGACCTTGTTTTACAGCAAGTTGTCAAAAGCAAATGCGATGTATTTCTGAACATCAAAGTGTGATTTTAGCTAGTATTTCTATAAGGTGTACGTCTTTACCCAACTTGCCTGCCATAAATTCACCAGCTTACTGGACAACTTTGCCATCTCCCTTAGTCTATCATCTGAAGGTTATTCCAATCTAGCTCATTTACTGAATGGCACTTTACACTTTTGTATTTAGATTTCTGACCATGCAGAATGTTTTGCTTTGCATCACATTTTAAAATGTACTGGACTAAAATAACCTGCCAAGAAAGATACAGGTAGAATTTGACCTGAATGCAGAATGTGTACCGATGCACTCGGAGTTAGGCAAACAGATCAATATAATATTTAACAATTTGGCTGAACATATTCTGAAATAACTGTGGTGATGATAAATCTATTTGCTTGTCCAAGTTTGATTGAAAGAAAAAAAATGCACTTAGGAGAACTCTTTAATTCTAAACCAATAACAAGCAACAATATTTAAACAGATAAGAGTACATGAACTAAGTGGATTGATCATTACTTACACATCTGTCACAATTCCAAAGCAAATATTTGCTTTTTAGAAGGACTTTGGATCTCATACCATTTTATTTTGCTCTTTAAACTCATTCAGCCCTTCATCAAAAAACTTTTGCTAGGCTATTATAGTAAGAAACAAAAAATGAAAAGACACCTTTACCTTTTGAATTGATCTCCTCACTCGAACAGCTCTCCACTGGGCTTGCACGGCAACAACTGACTTCCTGATTGTCAGGAATTCAGCTCGCTGTTTCCTAGTAATCAGTGTTTCCCTCCATCTTTGCTGAATTACACGGACACTGTGCTGGATTGCTCGAAACCTGACGCAGAAAAAAAGAAATGTTACTGAAACCACAAAGAGAACACTCTCTCAAAACATGTCTTGTTAAGCTGAAACCCTGCATTACCTTAACCTCTGAAATCTTGTTTGAAGACATCTATGGATAGTTGCAATGGCAGTTTGTTTTGAGACGTAGGCACGTCTAGCCTGGCATCCCCTAAACCAAGCTTGAATTTTTAGTGCGGCTCGTCCCTGCATGGTAAGTTTTCTTGCTTGGAATGCACGGAATTCCGTCTGTAATAAACAAATGCATTTTCCTCACACAAAACCGTAACTGCTGTTTATTTAATTTATTTTTTAAATACAGTTAATATCTGAAGATATTAACCCCTGAATGAGGGGTCAGGGGTAGCTCAGCGGTTCAGGTCCCTGGTTCAAATCCCACAACCTGCAAGTTGCCACTGTTAGGCCCTTGAGCAAGGCCCTTAACCCACATTTGCTCAGGTGTATAATGAGATAAAAATGTAAGTCGTCCTGGATAAGGGCGTCTGCCAAATGCTTAAGTGTACATGCAATATATCCTACTTGAATTAGAAGTGCAGATTTCCGAAGTTTGAGGAACCGTGCCCGCTCCCTTTGGCAGAGTTGATAGGCTCTGTAATGCTTCTGAATAATACACGCAGACTTCTTTTGTTGCTGAAATTTGTGCCTCTCGAGCATTCCACGATAACATGCCTGGAAGAAATTAAGGTTGTTGCATTAGCATCTACAGAAATCTAAATCATAAAAAAAAAGGCAATAAGAAAAGACCAACCTGAATCTTGATTGCACTTGCTCGCATTTTTTGGAAACTTCTATAAGCAATAAACCCGCGCACTCGTGCTTGAAGGGTCCTGATACAGCCCAATGTCCTGAGATACCGGCGTCTCTGTTCTACTTTTGCTCTGTGTGCCCTGTAGAATGTCTGTAGTGTAACAGCAGCAGCCTGATGTCTTAGATAAGTTCTCCGGGCTGTACGCATTCTGTAATTAGCTTGCAGCTTCACAGCACACGAGCGCAACTTCATGTAGCGACTGCGTTGTAGATGCATACGCAATACAGACTGGATCTTGACAGCTGCTAGTCTTCTTTTCTCACGCCGTCTTGTGAGCGTTCGCCGGAATGCATGCTGCAAAGTCAGTGTGGCTTTCTGAATTCTTCTGAACTTCTTCTGCTCTTCCTTGACCAGTCTACATGACCTGTACCACTGCTGTATTAAGACTGCAGCCTTTTGCATCCTGGATTGTTGCACTCTGCGATAATGTGCCCTGTAGGCAGACTGAATAGTAACTGCTGCAGCTTTTGTCTTCCTGAAGCGTCGCCTTTGGATAGACATTCTTACGTAGGACTGGATCGTCCTTGCAGCTTTGATCCGTTTGAACAGTTCTCTTCCCTTTTTGCCTCTGAACGATTTCTGCAAGCACAATGTGGCATGCTTTAAGTTTTGGTATCTCTGTCTTTGCTGATACCCAAGCTTCCAAGCTCTGAATCTTTCCTGGAGAACTTTTGCAGCCCACTGCTGCCTTCTGAACATCAGTCTTTGCTTGTGCATTTTTACTGTTGCCTGAATGACCGTCGCTGCATTGTGCATTTTTCTCACGTTCTGTCGAACAGCGTGTCCTCTATAAGCTGCCTGAAAACATATGGCACTCTTTCTCAGTGTTAAATATTTCTCCCGTACTGCTTTAGTTTCGATGTAGGACCTGTAATGTCTCTGAATGATAATAGTAGACAACCTCATGGCCTGATATTTGGTTTCCACTTTATGTTTTCTGAAAGCAGCCTGAATAACAGTAGCTGCTCGATGTCGAAGAATCATTTCCCTCCGGACACTACGACCTCTAAAGCTGGCTTGAATGGAAACTGCAGCACAACGCAATCTCAGGAACTGCTCCCGCTGATTTCGGGCTACAAGTGTGGATCGGAATCTTTGCTGGATAGCAACGGCAGCATATTTCATACACAAATATCGTGTCCGAGCACAATGAGCCCTGTAAGCACTCTGTATGGTGATACAAGCTTGGCGTTTTTGTTTCAGAGTTCGTCTTGCCTTCATACCACGGAATGCTGCCTGTAAAACCATTGCAGCCCTATTCTTCCTCAAGGTCTCGATGGCTTCTTTTCTCATTTTATTGGCTCGGTATTGTCTCTGAACAGTTCTTGATGCCCAGAGCAGCCTCTGGTAGTACTTATGGTTTATATGCTTCCTGACATGGGACTGAATGGTTATTGCGGCTTTACGTTTTACTTGCATCTGCTGCCGGACCTTCATTCCTCTGTAACCTGCCTGAATTGCAAGCACAGCATTACACTTCTCGAGGTATTCCTTCCGCTGTCGCCTTGAAGCCAAAATGGCACGATATTTTTGTTGGCAAATAATCACCGCTGCTCTGATGGACAAGAAACGTTTCCTTTCTCTGTAAGCCAGGTACTGCCTCTGGATGAGAATGGCAGCAATTCTCATGGCTTGGAAGGCCATCCTTACTCTGTACATTTTGTACAATGCCTGCATCACCGTGGCGGCTTTGTGTCTCTTTTGCATCTCTCTTCTCACATTCATTCCTCTGTATGCAGCCTGCAATGTGACGGCTGCTTTCTGCATAGCACAGTACCTCGCACGCTGCCTTTTTGCCAGAAGATTGGCTCGGTATCTCCTTTGCACAAGGACCGTTGCCTGTTTGAGGGCCTGATATCCTTGGCATTGCTTGTGCATTCTATAGTTCCTCTGAATTATATTTGCAGCCGCTTGCATCTCAGAGACCCATTTCCTCACCTTCATGCCACGATATGCTGACTGAATACACAGTGCTGCTTCTTTCATCGCGATATACTGCTTTTTAACAAGGTTTCTTTGCTTGTTGGCACGAAACTGCCTCTGGAGGATGGACGCTGCCCATTTATGTCTCGTATACTTCAACAGCTGCAGGTGTCCACGAACACGTGCCTGAATTACTGTTGCCGCTTGGTGCATGTTTTGAAGATTTCTGCGGACTTGCATTCCCCTGAATGCTGATTGTATAGTCACGACTGCAGTTTTAGTTTGTAGATAGGATTTAAAAGTGTTCCTTCCCATGACATATGCTCTATAACGGCGCTGTACGATGATAGCAGCACATCTGACAGCAACGTAGCATATTTTAGTCTTATACATTCTGAAGCATGCCTGGATAACTGTAGCAGCATGATGCCTTTTTTTCAGTTCTCTTCTCACTTTGCAGCCTCGACAGATGGCCTGGAGTATTATAGTTGACATTTTAAGTTGAATGTAACATTGCCTCTCATGTTGTCCAAGAACATATGCCCGATAGTGTTGCTGAAGCACAACGGCAGCACTTCTTTGAGCTAGAAAGCTCTTCCGACCAATAAAAGCTCTTACAGCTGACTGAATTACTGTTGCGGCTTTGCTTTTTTTGGCCATGTCTTGCCTGACTCTCATACCACGATAGGCACTCTGAAGAACTAATGCAGCTTTTTTGACTGCGAGAAATTCAGATCGCATTGCTTGCGTCATCCTATAACACTTGTATTGTTTCTGAATGACTGAAGCAGCACGTTTTAATGCCGTAAACCTCGTCTGTACCACATGTCTCCGATAATGTGACTGGATCAGTGTGGCATATTGATGAAGCTGGTTGATTCTCTTTCTCTCTGCTTTGCCTCTCCATGAGGCCTGAATTGTTACTGCTGCACACTTCAGAGACAGGTATTTACTTCTTAACTGCTCTCCAGCTTTTTTCGCCCTGTACCTCCTTTGGACTATAACCACAGATTTTTTCAAAGACGAGAAAGATGTTTGAGCAACAAATCTTCTGTAAGCGGTCTGGATCACAACAGCAGCCTGGTGTCTCGTTAATATTTCTCGTCGAGCATTCCATCCTCTGAATGCTGCTTGAAGCCTTACAGCTGCAGTCTTAATCTCTTCAAAATGCTTCTGCTCCGTCTTCCTTAACGAGCAGGCCTTATACCATCTCTGGATAAAAACTGCAGCTTGCCTCATCTCACCTATGCGTTTTCGCACAAGGAAGGCCTTGAAAGCGCTCTGGATAACAATGGCAGATTGATGATGTTTTTTCAGGGTTTGAAACTTGTGCCTCTGGAGATTACCCCTGAACCATGCTTGAATAAAGACAGCGTTTGATTTTTTGGTCAGGTACTGTTGACGACAGTGTTGCATCCTGTACCATGCTTGGATCTTAATAGCAGCAGAATTCCTCAGAGTCATTTTCCTTGCATGCCATATTCGGAAAGCTTTTTGGATGACAACTGCAGAGTGATTCTTCTTCAGGAAAATTTGTCTCCTCCATTCCCTGTATTTTTTCTGTACAACGTAAAACAGAGTCAGTGATGTCTACAGAGCACTGACTTACATTATATAAATATCTGAAGATATAAACGATAACGGGGAACCACTATAAATTATTCAATTTTACTATGAAAATTAAGCATCCGGGGCATTTTTGGAGGTCTTAACATGATCAAAAAGAACTTGTGTGCTTGGGCCCCAATCATCGTTCCTTTTGCAACTATTTCTATTAAAATTGTACTATTAACATAACTAATTATACCGGTCTTACTTCTTAGACAATGACTACTACTGTTACTAATGCTATTCTTTTCTACTATAACTAATGGGCCATATTAAATATTAAGCAACATTTATGATGAAATTAAAGGTTCCCCCGCCATTCATATCATACCTGGATTACGACTGCAGCCAATTCCTGCATAGCAAAACGTTTTGCTTCTCTTATTCTTCTCAATTCTTCTCGGGCTAAGTGACCTCTCCAGACGGCCTGAATTAAGGTGGCAGCCATGTTTTGTCTGTTCAGCCTTTTTTTCAGTATAAAGCGACGGACAAGGGCCTGGATTTTCATTGCAGCTTGGTTCCTCAGCTGTTTATGGAAAATGTGTTAAAGAAATATTTTGATGTCAAGCAATGCAGCA
Organism: Clariallabes teugelsi; assembly: GCA_030014215.1. Classification (NCBI taxonomy): domain Eukaryota; kingdom Metazoa; phylum Chordata; class Actinopteri; order Siluriformes; family Clariidae; genus Clariallabes; species Clariallabes teugelsi. The sequence goes on from JAQMYG010000007.1 coordinate 2,541,407, forward strand.
TAAATGAGTTTAGCGGTCTACATTACCTGATTAATTCGCATGTCTTTCTGCAGCTTGTACCTCCTCCATGCGCTCTGGATAACTCGGGCAGCTCTAGTCTCATTCCGGAGATCCAAAAGTCGGGTGCAGAGGAAGGACAGGTAACACGTGACCACCTTCGTGAAAACAAACCTCATGTTAACGGTCTACAACCACAAATCATTCTGCCATTGTATTATAAATTAGGACCGTTAAGGTTGTTAAAGTTAAAAAATTTATATGGTATGTCAAAAAAATATATATATTAGAAATAAATGTCTTCTCCTAATTGTAATTTTTTGAAAATGCTTTTTTCCTAACATTTTTAATTCATGGCCATAAAGCAGATTTACAGGAATATAAATATGGTGAAGTGGTGGCTCAGAAGGTTAAGGCACTAAGTTACTGATCAGATGGTCAGCGGTTTGAGCCCCAGCTCCACCAGGTTGCCATTGTTGAGCCCTTGAGCAAGGCCCTTTACCCTATCTGCTCCAAGGCTCTGTATATCTGACCCCAGCTATGCTGGGATACGTGAAGAAAGAATTTCACTGTGCAGTAATGTATATGTGACAAAGACTTAATGCTTAACTTTAATTTATAAATTGGCGATTTATAAATATATATCTAATGAGCAAAAAACTGAGACATTGCAAGGGAAAACAAAATCTTTAAAGGAACCAAACAAAGAACTCACTTTACACTGGATAGTGCGAATGCAAACTATTTTCCTTCTGTATACTATAGAGACAAAAAGTGGACTTCCCTGTGCTAGTGTGTTTTAGTGGGTTGCAATTTTTGGGGGGGATTCAAATTTGGATACAAGAGTGAAGGGACCTATTAGAGTAACAAAGAGGTACATAGCAATACAAGTAATGCTTTTAAATTGTTAGTGGTGGGGTAACCCTCAGCTCATACATAAATTGCGACTAAACTTAACCTGTAACACCCCAACACTAATACCACTTATTCATTACAGTAGTACCTTCATTGCATTTTGAATTGAAATTCTTATTCACCTTTTCATTAGGGATTGTGTTAGACATGTCCTCTGGAGCGATCATAGCAGGAACGCCTCCAAGATAAGACATAGCTGAGCTCACGAGCTGAAAATTCCGTCGCTCGTTCTCAAGAAGCATTTTGAAATTCACTGTTGGCGACACCGAACCTGCGGGGGAAACAATTCTTAGAAACAAGTTCTCAAAGGCATTGCATCTGTTAATCAGAGCCGAACATAGCAGAATGAAGGAGCAGTGGCACAACAGCATGACTGCCCTTAATTTAGTTTCATCAATGAAAATGAAAATACATGCAACACAAAAACCTACATTAGTGTAGTGTGATTACAATAAAACGGCATAACATTCATTATTCTATTTATTAATACATAATATATGACTAAAATATATTAATATTCAGTGTATTTAGTACAAGTTTAATTCTTTCCTTTCCCCAGAACTAGCCTTATGGCTAAACGGAACAGAGTAGCTCACTGGGAGTGCAGTAGCTCAGTGCCACTTCAAATGTGTCTCATGTGAACTTTTGCATGGAGTGTAATTGTAGTTGATGGTTGTGTAATTTGGACGCGATTACTTTTTTTGCTCTCGCATTCCGAGAGAGAAACGTTACGATCGATGTACAAAACAGGAAAAGGGTAATTTACTTATATAAATTTTAGAGATGTTCCGATACCATTTTTCCCCTCCCGATACCGATTCCGATACTTGGGCTCAAGGTATCGGCCGATACAGAGTACTGATCCGATACCTGGGTGTGTATCTGTATATACAGCTGTAGATACTACTAGCCCT
>JAQMYG010000007.1:2571795-2582649 GCA_030014215.1 Clariallabes teugelsi
AATGTAGAAAATAAATCACTAAACAAAAACAAAGAAATTTGCAAGTGTTCTAAAACTTTTGAACGGTAGTGTATATTTTTTTTAAAAATCACAACAAAATACATATTTTGTCTTTTCAAACACTATCTTAGTGGTATGAAATAAAATAATCATTTAAAAGTATAACTGAGACTTAGTTATTTGCCTGATTGAATATGATTGAAAATACAAATAACAAAATTATATTAATAAATTCAGATGCAGACGTGAAGGGAAAAACAATTAAAGATCAAACCAACAAAGCCACAAGAAAAAGCTTTGATTCATGTTTGCTTTACATTCTGCACATTTCAAGGAACTATACTGGACCACCATTCTTATAAAAAATATTTTTTCTTAGGTGGCTTTTTGACCATGGCGGTTATGATGTGCGTGTTTTCTAACATTTTCTTTCAAAATCTCACGTCAGTGTTTAATTGTACTGAGATCTGGTGATGTTAAAGTCCCAAGCATACTGCACGACTGGTCATTTTAATACTCATCAGTCTTTTTGCCCTGTGGATGGGGAGTCACCCTGAAATCGACTAAAACAAGTAGGCAAGGCCACCCCTGTCCCCATCCAAAAATAAAACACCCCCTCAGTTCAACAAAGTAATTTTCAAGTCTATTAATCATGTGCATATCGATTAGGCATATTAACTGTGTATACATGAGAGGGGGGGGTTTTGAGGGTTGACCTACCCCTCTGAGTTAGATTCAATTTATAAGGCACAACCATATTGTAATACGTCATTAATAAAACTATACTTTTATCCATCCTCAAAGAATACTGAAACCTGGCACAAGACAATATTCTTTCCTTATTCAGTAACATCAGTTGTGCTGATGCAATGACAACCTCAGGATACTTTACAAGCAAGAAAATTTCAAACCAAACACACACACACACACAAAAAAAAGTACCTAATATAATTCTACTATTTTTTAAACATATTTTCATTATTAATTATTACATAGATGTCTCAATACTAATATTGTACACAAACTAATAATAATATGTTTGTGAGACTTTTCTTACATTATTCATGCTGTGAATATGTAATTTTAATCAAATTTAGCTCAGCAGTTTTGTGATAATGTCATTCGAAAGCCTGGAAAAGACATTTGAGCCTCATTAATCAAACTGGATATGAAGGGATTAATTCTTAAATGTCTTTAGACATGCATTCACACATCAAATATAGTTTTCATAAAAACCTTGTCATTTTGGAAAAGCGTATCCTACTCGAGCTCCTGTGCGTAATGTAAACTTGACTTGATTAACTTCAAATCATATCTTTTGTATTTGTATTGTTTTATTACGTTTACAGTGTTTAGTAGACTAACTTATCCAGAGCGACGGATAGAAGCTCTCTCTATCAAAAATGCATCCTCATGATAATTCACTAAGTCAGGGACTACGAGGACCATCAGGAACTTTTCAGCGAAAAGCAGTTGTTTGATATTATAATAATTCATTAATAAATATAAATTGGAAAGAAGACAGTGAGTCAGCACATTCTCAAAGTAAGACATAGAAAAGTTGTTATGGTAAAAGAAATGGCACCGCTTAAAAACGGCGGCCAGTCTGTCTGCACAAAGATCCAGTTTTTTTTGCCTTTAATAAAAATGCCTCAGCATTTTATTACATTTTATAATCCCTCAGCAGGAACATTTACTGCTTACACTTTTATTTTAATACATTATAATATTGTATATTGGTAAAATTTTGTTTTACTGTCCAGCTCTGTTTTTGCCCCGATTGTTCATTTTGTGCTTCCATCTCTCTGTGCACTCGAACGTTTATGAAGCTCTGTGGGCTTCACTACTTGCAAATGAGCTGTCGGAAACACGCTTGGTAATTCATGTGCGATTTGCTCAACAACAAAAAAAAACAAGGTGTCCAAAACGTTTTTAAATGCAAGAGAAATTCTTTAGCTTGCTCAGAGACTCGCTTTTTGGTAAAGTAATACCACTTTTACACAGACAGGGTCATAATATAGCAGAATACTTCACTATTTAAAACTGAAAATGATTCCGTATAACAGACAGACTGTTAAAGAAATACACAGCTTTCTGTTTAAATAACTAAAAGTTCTCATAATATGATCGTACAGGGGAAAATGGGCATAATGATAACACAATGTTGCAACACATGGAATGCTTTGTTCTGCCACATACGCACGGAGAAACACACACACAGTAGGGGGTGAAGTTAGTTTTTAAAGTGTCTGACAGATTAGCATGTGTCATAAATCACCACACTTAAGAGGCGTAACACTTAATCAGCCCAGTTGAATCAAGTTCCCTTCTTAATGGACATGTGGAGGCTAAATGTGAGTTCAAGCACTTGTGTTGAAATGAAACCAAATGCTTACACACATACAATATGTAAAACTTCAGAGAGGGCTAGAACAATTTTCCTTTTCTTCAGCAAGCATCCTGGCACTTGGAACGGCCATATTATTAATTTCTAATGAATCATGTGATCTAGGATGGAGGAAAACTTGAATTAAAACACTTTTGTGGCTACGGTGATGAAGAAACTGGGATCCTGTTTTCACAAACCATACATATTACACGTATGGCATTAAAAAAAAAAAACACAACACTGCATAGCATCTACCACACAGCAAAACTGACGTCACGATATAAACACAATATTTCAAGAAAACATCTACCTGAGAATAGTCTTGGAAAAGAAACACACCTAGGTTAGTTGTAACATGCTGCTCTTTCTGAGGTATGCTTCTACACCACCAAATGAAGGAATAAGTACGATTTACAGCTACAGACATCGAAGAGTCCAGAGTCACGGATAAAGAACACTGCATAGTACCAAAAGCACATTAGAATTACATTTAAGGCATACTGTTTGTTCCAAAAAAATAGTCTTTAGTAAAAATATATATTAATGTGGACAAGAGCTCGTTCTCTAAAAGTTTAGAGTTACAGTGATTAACTAATGTACCTGTTTGGAAGTGCAAATTACTGGCTTGGAATCACCTCACTGACAGTAAGCGTTTTATACTGGTGATGGTCACGGGTGAGCCGGAGCCTGTACCAAAAAAAATGTAAAAAAAATCAGTGGGAACGAGGCAGAAACGCACTCTGGATGGGACACCGGTCCATGGCTGGGCACCACGTGTGTGTATACAAATTGACACAATCATCTACACCAATCCAGCTACTGGCACGGGAGAAAGTGAAGAAACCCAGAAGAAGCCCACATGGACAAGGAGAACAGGAGAACATGCGAAACTCCGTGCCGACAGTAAGCAGAGCTCAGAATCGAACCCTGGAAGTGTTGGATAGCAATGTAATGTAAGCTGCAGCGCTGCTGGTTTTGCTGCCCCTTGAAATCACCTTTGACACATTTTTTACGAATTTTTTTACCAAAGATACAAACCAACACCCCTTAATCAAACAACTTTTCAAATAACTACAAGTACATACAGATATAAAATAGCGCTCTGATATAGAAGGTGTACATGTGGGAAAAGAAAGGAGGATGCTCCAATTCTCAGCTATCGTCTAGGTACTGTACTGCGTTACAGGTTAGAGTTCAGCGCTGTACTGAGACGACACTCGATTTCCTCCAGCAAGCCTTTTTCCTGCACTTCTGGCACCTCAAGGCTCATCTCTTCTTCGTTGCCTTTGTTCGCTTTCTCCCAAGGAACAAGCAGCGAGGGTTGCCTGTTGCCTCCTCCTTGCTGTGATCTCTCATGGTATTGCCTCATCGTCTCTTTGGACAGAACTCTTCTTCTCAGGCCACTGAAGCCCTCTGTCACCTGGCTCTCTGGGCTCAGCTTCAGGTCCGAGGGATGCTCTAGGTGGATAGAAGGGCTGGCGCTTTCGGCCACTTCGAGTGCCAGGGGCTTAGTGAGAGGCTCCACAAGAGAATTCCTCATGTCTGCAACGGTCTCACAGGATTTGTTAGAAGGTGCTGGCAGCGAGCGAGTGCTGCATTGGCGACGAGGAGAAGGAGGGAGGTGCTTGCCATTGATGGCACTGTCATCCTGCCCCATGTTCCAGCCACTCTGATCTCCAATGGTGGCCGTGATCACTTCACCAGCCTGAACTGGACTAGTCATAGGTAGAGACGCATTCTAAAGCAAACGCATAAAGCAATCAGCTTGTCAATGTCGAATCGAAAACATAACAAAACAACACATTACATAACAAGAAAACACAAAAGAATTACAATACCAAGAGTTACTGTAATGGGGGAAAAAAAAAACATGCAAAGATCAGGCCTCACCGGGGTACTACAGTCAAGCTCATCCATGGACCTGAAGAAGTCCAAGCTCTTGGCTGAGGAGAGCTTTGAGCCATGATCTAACGTTGTGGTGCTGAGTGAATCTAGGATCTCATCCAGCAAACTCATTTGGCCTGTCTGTCTGGCCTCGGGCTCTAACTCACACGAGTCGTCACTGTCCTCCATGTAGAATGGTACCTCCCCGCTGTCCTCAGAGGACACTCTATAGCCACACACATACACACACACACACCACACATCAATCAGGAAACATATCTGGTAGAATAAAGGTTCTTGTAAGAGAAATGAACACCAGATGGCAGTATTGCTCTAGATTAAGGATGTTTTAGGAGGTAATGATTCACTCAGCTGAAGACCAGTTCACCGAATTCACAAGAAATATTTATAGAAAAGGCAAATCATATATAGACACATATTTACAAATAACAGTTGACCGTCACAGTAATGACCGATTAAATGCAGACCCTTACTTGCTTGCTGTGTCCAGTTCATCTTCATTGTCGATGGGATAATCCGGAATGCTGACGTACTTATGAGAATTTTGATTTTGGTACTGAAAAAGAAAAAAAAAGCAACCGTTACTTATAAGCCCAAATTTGCACGGCATCTAGTATTGGGCCAAGTATCACGTATCTATTTTCCACTCGTCATTACCACGAGACGACATTAATTCATCAATGCAGTGCAGCCCACTCAGAATGCTAATCCCTGAGCTTTGTAACACAGCTGTGCAACACTTTTAATTGACAAATTAAAGAAGTGAAGAATTATAGGGCATGGCCCCATGCTGTGGCTCCAGGCTTGGCGGACCGTCATTAAATAGCATTCCCGCGACACACACACACATACACACGTGTATCTATGAACAGTCGGTAACCCAGCCCGTAAATGGTTGCTTGCCACATTATCAAAGCAGGCTGCTAAACTGGAGGTCATTTACAGTGTCCATGATAGGAGACAGGAAACAGGGTCCTTGACAGATGTGGGATGTGTATGCGTGTGTGTGTGTGTGTTAGCGCATGACATACAAATTTGACTGGCTTTGACCAGATTATGTCCAAACTACCAATTCATCTCATTTAAAGTGCATAGGTAGCAGTCTCAGAGGTCAAGTGGACTCGTGGTCAGTAAGCCTTCCAAAAGGGTTAATCGTCACCCTCTACACACACACACACACACACACACACACACACACACACACACACACACACACACACACACACACACACACAAAAAACACATAGGAAGCGTGTCTGCCGTCCACTTAAGACCCTTAGAATAAACAGGAACACATGTTAGGCTCTGATTACCCTGTTCACTGGTAGCTGGAAGCTATAATGAAAGTGATTACAGGGAAGTTTAGACCTCGAATTCTCCAAAAGGCTTTAAAGGATTCTTGCCAGGGCTATAAATTTAGACTGTGAGCCACTTTGGCCTGGAGTGAATCGAGTTGGTGCACCTGCGAAACACTGCCATTCATTTGCAGTGTTTATAAGAGACGGTGTAATAAGACGGCAAAACCTTAACCCGGATTTTCGACCGCGGTCTCGGTGCCACTTGGAAATCTGTAATTAATCTGTAACGCTTAAACATAATTGTAATTTGCCCACCGAGTGTAGAGCTACTGTCCAACATTGCTCTAGAAGGGTCAAGGCTTCCAAAGGGCCAAACGTCCTTATATTTTAAATATAGTCTTAAGGATTTGTTCTCTCTTAAGGACTTTTTTGGCAAGATTTTGTCTCTCATTTTCAGTCCAGCCCCTGTACCTGAGCAGTTTCAGAGGAATGCTTTTTGTTTGTTAGTCCACACAGGGATCTATGAATCAATTACGCATAAAACTCATCTAACTTGAGGCATGAACCAGTGAGAAACAGGTGCAGATGATGACTGTGATTAGTATACTGCTGATGCTGAGTGCTTATAACAGACGAGAGGGGAAATGAGGTGGCTGCTAATTGGTTTTAAATCTTTAGGCACTTTGCAGCCAGTCACTGTAAAACATTTGTTCCCTTTTCTTTAATTTAACCTACATAGTTTAATTTTATTTAATATGAAGAAATGAGGGGTGGATCAAGACTTTTGCACAGTTCTGTACAATATGTGCCTTTAAGATCATTGTTTTCACTTAGCTGGATTTTGCTGTGTGCAGCCGCCCTCTTTGAAATTGGAAAGGTGTTCATTAAAACAAGGTGAGTACAGTGCTGTCAATACTTTCTCCTTCTAGAACAGCAACATAAGTCAAACACATACTGTATCTCTGCACTTCCTAACACATGGGCTAGTACACACACTGTCGACAACAATTTCCTATCAGCCGCACACAAAAACACAATGTTCTTGAATGCAACGGAATTATGTTTTACATAATTTGTTTTCATATACTGTGTAATTATGATCCCGCATTTCTTACAGAGACAAAAAGAAAATATTGGGTTTGTGACAGTAGAGAAACTCACAAGCCATTGAATTAACTTACTGCCTCACTAAACCAATGAAATGGACAAAAACGTTAAAAGAATAAAAAATAAATAAAGCGTACAAATTATACTTGCTCATTTTTTTGCCTTTCATATTTTCCATGGTTATATTCAGTGCTCTACAAGAGGCCAAGAAAAGACACAGCATATGAAATAAAAGAATAAACGGTTTAAGGGATCAGCCTCCGCCTGGCCAAAACCACTAGTTTGGAATAAGACAAAAGAAAGCATGGGCATGTGCCTATTTGACTTTGTTATATGTGCTCTAAATCATAAAGGACATATTGAGCTGTACAGCTTTTGGTGTCTGCAAGTGTAACTGTTCAATCAGGTCCTGTTGGGAAATCGAGCTGTGCTGAGACTGAGTAATGCGCAGTCACAAAGTCTTCTTTAATCTGGACCAAGTTTCTTGAACTGTAAAATTGGTCAAGGGTTTACGGACAGAGTGTCAGAATGCACATCTCTTCCATTTCTGTGCATTTAAAAGGCTGTGCCAACAATGAAGCTTGAAGTACTTAATAATCTACTAATAATTCATCGTTATTCTAATAACAGCTGTTTTCTTCACTGAACCATTTCTAGAGTCTACGCTGCAGGGCTTTCCAATCCAGCCTGTTCCTCCTGCCAGTATAATAGCGCAGCTCGTGTTATGCGTTTCACATGCCGATTATAGACAGTCCGCTGATCTCATTCGCTTGGCAGGCTTGGAAGGCATGCCTGGAAAACACAAACAAACTCTTCCAGTGCCTTTAGAGCCCATGCCGAAGCCAAAACCTTTGACTGGCTTATACTGAAACACGCCTTCAAGAATATCAGAGGGAGGCGTTTTGGCGCATCACATTTCTAAAAGCCAGCCTTCTTTAACTTGACGTGTGTGTGCGTGTTCGTGCGTGTGATGTTTTAGAAGCACCCAGTAGATGGCAGTTTGGTTACGACTGAAAATATATTCCCATCCTAAGGGGAACAAAAATTCTGCCAGCCACTAAAAAGCAGAGCATCCATCACACCGCAGCCATGCAGATGTGCTGTTTGCTCCTCAGGTCACATAAAGCTGCCCAGTAGCCAAGAGCTCTTTCTCTATTTGTATGTCGATGTTTTTTTTGACAACCAACAAATCTGTCCCAACTCTGGCAGTCCTCCAGACCCACAATGAGTCACGGAGGGTTCTAGTTCTCTCAAACACACACGCACAAACACAAAATCATTAAAATAGGCATCAGGCAGCATGGAAGATAAAGATACATTTGGAATTAGACGCCGATGTAGATGAGTCACGGGAAACGCGTTGGTTAATGCAAAATTCGTCAGCATTAAAACAAAACGGTGCCATCACTATGGGGTTGTTCCACTGAGACCACTGTGATCGAGCTGAGATTTCAAAATCTCACATTTAGCAGATCAAACATGAAGAATTAAACCTTCTTTTCAAGGTTCGAATATGGATTTGATGAAGATCAAAAACGTCTCTCTCTCTCTCTCTCTTTAAAAAAAAAAAAAAGACCTCCGAGGATGAGGACGGTATCATCGGACACATTAAACCGCAACAGTGCTCCCATGATCTGGTCACTGCATAAAGCAGTATGGAAATGAAGTTGGAGGCCTAGGAGCTGCAAGCGGAGACATCTATGAATTATACACTACTTGAGCAGAGCTTTCTTTCATATGCAGAGCTGCTCAACTGGCTTTGGCTGAGGGGGATACATCTGCCCTTCTCATCCAGTGTGTGCGGTTGTATACGTGTGTGTGTGTGTGTGTGTGTGTGTGTGTGCGCTCCTTCCCCAGAGGCTGTGTGCCATATTCATAGCCATCACACTCACACACACACACACACACACATTTCATTCAGGAGAAGCAGGACCATGCAGATGAGCAGCAATCAGCTCCACAGGGCTCCAGGCCATGCCACAGACACCCAGAATGCCTTCCACTGGCATGCAGGCTCAGCCAGGAAACCTTCGTGTCATCTACATCAGCAGTTCCAGCGATTCATCATGCTAATATTATTCATTCCTGCTGACCACATTAGCGGGATACCTTGGTTATTTATAAATGGATGCATGCAGGCAGCTCATCCCGCTGGAAAACTTCTGTAACTAGATGATGCAAATATAATGTAAGAAACTGAAAATTAAACGGTGACTCAGGGTAAAACGATGTAGTGGCAGGTTTCCTTTGTAAACAGTGCCTCTGCTGTACTGGTGCTGATAGATGTGCTAGATATTGTACAGTACATGCGAGACACTTCAGTAGTTCATAGTGTTGACTTTCTTTGAAGATAATGATGACTGAACTGCACTGCTGATTGATTTAGCCATTGATTATGCTCAGAGCCTTTGTGTCAACACCACTGCGTTAATACACAAGAACACACTTGCCGGATATGACATCCTTTTGTGTGTGGGTGTAAAGTCCCCAGGGCCCCGTTACTGTAGAGCTGAGCGAGGAAGGATGAGCGTGGCAGGGGGTCAGGCCTCTCTCTGAAAGGCCTTAATTGGAAGACCTCTGGCTCCACACCTTTTTGTACTGCTTATTCAATACCCACACCTTATACACCACCCCACCCCCCTGCAAATCACCCCCTCCACACATAGACACACACGTACACATGCGCACACACAAATGAAGACAAAGCACAAATGACCAAGCTAATTAAAAGGGTGAAAGAACAGTCAGTGATCAGATGAGGTGAGCCTGGGTGCGAGATCTGGCTCGGGTCATTTTGTCAGAAGAACACGGACACGGAATCGTAGATCAACCCATGAGTGAGAGAAAGAGAGAGAGAAAACAGAACATTATTGTACATTGATTGTATTTCTGCAAAAATAGAAGAGAAACATGCTTTTATTAGCATGTTTATGTTTTGTTTATTCCAGTACGAACAGCGCTGATTTCCACTCATCTTATCCAAAAAAAGAAAACGGATACAAAGAATTAAAGAAACGCAGCTAACGCCATCGTCGCTTCGTCTGCAGTGTAAATCCGGCCGTCGGTAACACAAATAAAACACTGACACACAGCAGTCTAGACATCAGACTCAGTTTCTTCATAATTAAATTCATATTTGCCTTCTGACACAAATTTCCTGTCGTCTCTAAGAAACACACTTGAGAGAACTCCAGTAATAATAAATGAAGCCGCTGACCCTCAGTATAAAATCTGATCAGCGGTGCGCTGTGGCCTGAGAGTGAAGGAGAGCTGTCGGAATCGGGGCCAGCTTCTGTGCTGATTTGGTGCCTGGGCTTGGCAACACATCACTGAGCACTGAGAGCACTCACACACACACACACACACACACACACACACACACACACACACACACACACACATACACATACAGACGCGCACACATGCATGCGCACGCACAGACACATACACATGGGCACACGCACACACACACACACAGGCATGCACATACAGATGCACACACACACACACATACTCCCACATATTCTTACACACCAGATACACATACCCACAATGACTCACTCAGAAAGATTCTCACACAAACACACGCACATACATACACACAGTTACAAGCACATGAACACACAGACACATGCACACCAGACACGCATACGTAGACACGTACACACGCAGACGAAGACACACACACACATACAATGTATCTGACTAGAGATAGATCTCGTAATACCTGACCTCTGACCAGGAAAGGACCAAAAAAAACAAAAAAACAAAAAAAAAAAACAAGCCTTTAACTCAAAATTCACACGGGAAACTCAACCGACAAACAATGACTATACATGAGTGTACTGAGGTGCATCAGAAACTATACACATACTGTACTGAGAAGTAACAGTGACTATGCAGATTACTGTACCGAGGAATAACAATAACATACTGTTATAATTTACACATACTGTACTGAGGAGTAACAGTGACTATGCACATTACTGTACCGAGGAATAACAATAACATACTGTTATACTTTACACATACTGTACTGAGGAGTAACAGGGACTATACAGATTACTGTACCGAGGAATAACAGGGACTATACAGATTACTGTACCGAGGAATAACAGGGACTATACAGATTACTGTACTGAGGAGTAACAGGGA
>JAQMYG010000007.1:2582749-2596780 GCA_030014215.1 Clariallabes teugelsi
CATTTCCCTATGTATAGCATGTAGGATCATGGGATATATCCGGTCCTCCGAAGCGTAAAATGAACACAGAGAAAACGCACTAGAAGTGTTTTCCTTGCGTTCGTTGGGATTTAAACGCCAAGAAAAAGCTGCATGCGGCGTTTTTTTGATGCCGTATAAACGTGCAGCCGGACAAACGCACGTCACCAAAGCACGTGTGAACACTCTCACTGACTCCTATGTGTAGAAAACCCTCGACGCTTCATCCGCGCTCACCGGACGCTACGAACGCCAGAAAAACGCTCGATTTTAACGCCCGTGTGAACGAGGCCTAACAGTGACTATACAGATGCTATACTAAGGAGTAACAGGAACTATACAGATTACTGTGCTGAGGAGTAACAGGAGTAACAGCATCCACTCACCCTTAGCTTTTGAAGCCTCCTCGGCGAGAGGCTCTTAGTGCTGGTAGGAGAACCGCTACAGTACGGACTCCCGTCCTCCTCAGTGTCCTGCACAAACACAGTAACAGTTACAGAGAGAAAACCGCAGACAAGCGAAAGAGTGACAGAGAGAAGAAATAAGAGAATAAAAAGATAATTACTAAACCGGTGTCTACAAATACAGTGGTAAAGGGCATAATTAGGCTAAATCATATGAACCTACAAAACATTCACATTACCGTTTAGTTGATCTGAAACCCCAAAAACAGGCAAATCAAATTAAATGGAAAAAATAAGATACAACCAATTGTGAAAAAAAAATTAAAGATTTATTATGTGAAAGCACCAGAGCAGTCAAAAACGTCAAATTTATCCTATTGAAGTAAGCGATATTTTATATTTCATAAGCCAGAGTTCTCTCAAGTGCCAAACCCATTTTAAACACAACAGGCATGTGACTGGAAAGAAAGATGAAAATCTCACCTTAAGTCTGATCCTGTCCTTCACTCCACGTAATCCTTTCTTCGCATGAACTTTTGCCTTTTAGAAAAAAAGAAAAAACAACCAAACCCAAAAAGAACATAACCATCATCCTGTGCTGTCATGACATGAATTATACAGTGTTTAAATCTGAATTAAATCTGTTCCGTAATGTAGCGTGTAATTTGTCTTGATCAATGCTTTTGATGGTTAGTTTGTAAGACACAGTTTGCACTTTACAGAAAGAAAACTTACAATCTTGTAAGCAGATTTTACAGCCGGGCTTGCCTTATTCACGCCTCTCTGCGTAGGGAAAAAATACATCATCATTAATAATTAAATTTAAAAAAATTTACATTTTGCTGAAAAACATATCGCGAGGTCAATAAGTATTTTCAAATACAGTTTCTGTATTCTGGCCACAATCAAGATGTAATTGAAGTGCAGACTGCTTCATACTAATGACAGGATGATCATCGATTGTAGTCGATTATCAGCTGATGTCCTGTGCATTCCAAGCGACCGATTAAATAAAGAAAATTGCTAAAAAAAAAATTTCCTAAACCACACCATATTGCATAATTGTTGTATAATGCTCATGTGCTCACATTCTCATGTGGGAATGGAACACTGATGCGTGCTCGAGCACTGAATGGAATGTTCACACTGCTCAAACGTCCTGGACTTTGGGGTCAAGTGTAGTTGGATCCATGCCCGAGTCCCTGGTGCGAAAGCAGCCGTGGTCAAATGCTGCAAAATGTAACCCATCAACCCAAGAGCTTCTCAAGGCAAAGAAATGAAATGATCTTTAAAGGCAGAGTCAAGTCACCTGACCTCAACTCAACTGAGCTGCTTTTCACTTACTGAAGGCAAACAAGCAGCAACCGATGGAGGCTGCAGTGAAGCAATGGCAAAAACAGCTCAAAAGAGGGAACTCTGGTATTTAAAATAATCCTGATACTTATAATAATAATGCTAATCTGTCCAAGAACCTGAGAAAATGGAAAGACTTTGTGTATAAAAAAAAAAAAGACAGAAAGTCAGCCACATCTTGATTGCTATATTTCAAATCCATTGTGGTCGTGTACAGACACAAAATTATAAAAACTGTCACTGTGGAGTTTACTTAAACTGAGAAATATAAACAATGTACAACGTATTGTGTACTTTTTTTCCCCCATCCTTTCCTCACTCCTAGAAATACGCCTGCTGTTGGAGCAGCAACATCATAAATGCCTAAAAGTTTCTATAATGCCATGGAGTTTACATCTCAAATCCTGACCAGCAGGTCAGAGGTGAAGACGCTTTTATAGATTTGTGTCAGTCAGGAAACGTGAACTTTATATGAAACCTTTTGAAACTGGCACTCCGAAAAATTAATTCGGCTTAACAGGACAAAAAAAAAAAAGAGAGAGAGAGAGGGAGAGAGAAAAGCAAAGCATATGGATAGGGAGGCTTCTCTCTTTTGTTCAGTCTATTGAGTAATGGCTGTGTTTCCTGCCAGAATCCATGTGTCATCTCAGATGACTGGCTGTCATATCACATCAGTGTCGTCTCTACATCTCAACTGTTCTGTCTCCGTGTTTTTTCGTTTGCTATGGCATGGCTGCCTGACTTTTTACGCGCGTCAAGAGCAACTGGATATGTTTAATCACTTAAACATCAGTGAGAGACAAATAAGTTTCAGGCAAACGGGCATGACTGCGGAGGCGAAATGAATATTCATGATCGGAGAATTCCAGAGCACACTTCTGCTTACCTTTACAGTATGCATCCATTGTTGATAAGACCTTGTATTACCTGCAGATAATTTAAAATGCATTAAACGACTCATGTATCAGATTTTCAAACCTAGATAATAAAACAACACTTTTAATTTAAACAACAAGTTTAGATCTTCAACACAATTTGGTTACAAATAAATCTGCTTTAAATGTCACCTCCTGCGCAGTTAACCAAACATAAAGGTGTTCTTTATTTCTTCCTCCACCAAATAGAGAAAATCCCACTCACTTCCGCAAAAGCCCCCTTCTGTGATCTCTTCCTCGAAGACATCTGTGAAACCCTTTCCTTCATTTAATTTGGCCAGTCTGCCATCAATGAACTGCAACATAAATCACAGTATCGCAGGTTATTAAAAGACAGAGAGAGAGAGAGAGAGAGTGAGAGTTAGAGAGCGAGAGAGAGAGAGACTGACTTCCGGACATACACTCACTAAACTGTGTTCCTTTAATTTAGATCAGATGGAGGATTAACATGGCAGGCTGGCTTGTAGTGCGCGCAATGCTTTTGGGGGAAATTGAACTTCCTGTAACTTGTCACAAAGAGGTCGTAAAACAGCATCCAATAAATTTAGCCGTTATACCCAGCGCAGGACGGACACAGGCTTTGACAACAAATTTCACAATACTGGCACTGGGCCTCATTTCTTAAAGCTGGATACCAACAGGTTTATTCACAAGGAGCGAATACACACACAACTGTAAAAATATACTGATTTCAAAGTATATAATTTGCAACGACTTAGATCACTATTAAATATGGATTACGCCGTCAAGTGCAAACAGCTTGAGCATTTATATTACAAGTTGAATGAAATTTTGGAGTCATTTTGCTATTTATGGCCCAATAGAAATATTAAATAGATATATAAAAAAAATGATAGCTATGATAGTGAGACAGATACGATCCCGAGTGCTGTACAAAAGGAGGACACACTCTTGGATATGACGTGGCATCACTTTTACAGCCAGCACTGAGTGACTGATAAGTGACCGATCTGGTGTGTCTCAAGATGTCCTCAAGATATCCTCCCTAATTCCATAGCGCAAAACACACTTGTGCCCTTCCAACAGCATGTCGAGGACGGTGCACTATTGTGCAAGGGATTTCTGCCTGAGACGGTTTAAATGCATTTACAAAGATGTAATGTTGAATGATTTCAGCTGCTGTTACACTTTTCAGTAATACACATTTATATTGGCGTAGATGAGAGTTCCACTTCTTTTTTTTACGAGGTAAGCGCTTTTTTTTTGCTTCTACTTGTCAGTTTTGTGGGAGACACCAAATGCAAATCAGTTCTTCCATGCACATTTTTCTTTTTTTTTTTTACCAAAAAATGTTTCAAATTCAGCAGATTTGTTATTATTTCTTCTATTGGTTTGACATGTGTTTACACACAAATTTACTAAGAGACTGTTAAACGTAACGAGTTAATTGTATACCTGCTCACAAAATTTGCATCCCCCCAAAAACTGGCTCTTGTGTAGCGAGTGTATGTACAGTAATGTGACTGGGTGTTTCCACATGCAATGTCCAGACATGTCCCTGAGTCATTAAGGTACATTAATTATAGTTCTGGTAACAGATTAAACTTCATTTAGAGGTTATAATCAGAAAAGATCCGTTAATTAGTGAAATACAGTGTACATAAGGCGGAAAGAGATGGGAGACGGTGCCAGTTGATGGAACTCGAGCACACCAGCTGTGTTTGAGTGTGTGTTGGGAATGTACGAGCGCATTACGCTTTCTCGCAGGCAGTGTGAACAAGAAGCAGCGGAAGGTGAGCGACACGTGTGTGTGAGTGTGAGTGTGTACGTCTGTGTTTATGTGTGTGAGCGTCTGGAGGAGGGGTGTAGAGGGTCGCAGACAGAAAGCAGGTCGTGGCTGACAGGCTTCCCTTGCTTTCTCTTGGCAGCTAGCCTGCGGTCGCTTTCTCAGCACCGATATGTCGGAACAGGGCACGAGATAAGGGCACTTATTTAAAAAAAAAAAATTAAAAAAAAAGGGGCTGATTCGATGACTTTTAACCACCAGTCACTATACCCCATAGTGCATGTGGTTAAGTGTGTATTGGCTACTTTTATGGGACAAATAAAGCATAGCAGATCCCCGAACATCCCCGTCTACAAAAAAGTGTGCTCAAGGTAACCCCAACCTCATAATCGGTACCCGTTTACTAGGACCAGTACACAAAACCACGACTGTAGGGAAACCCGAGGTGCTGAATCTAAAGTGGAATAAAAGTGCATGAGGAGCGTCTCATGTCCACCACCACTCATTCATGTCATACCTGCTTGAAGAGCTGCAGGTTCACAGCCATCTCAAGAAAAGTCTTCATGCCGCTGGAGCGATGTGCCACGAAGCTCTCTTCACAGAAGGTGATTGGTTCTCCCTGGAAAGCAGGAAGCTTACTTTACTTCCACTTCGCTACAAAGCTTCTAACAGTTAATCTTTATGAACGGGAATATTTCGTGCTCACTACGTCTTTTCTTTTTTCTTTTCTGTATGCTTGGGCTAACAAAAGCCATGAATCTTAAAAAAAAGCAAATAAAGATAAAGATATGCTTTCTAGATCAAAAACAGAAGGCGGCTCGTTTCACATCCTTGTTTAACGATCTATATACAGTAAGGCTGCGATTACCACCTCTTGCATAGGAGCTCATTATTGTTCGTCTGCTTTTGTTTCATTTACAGCTCAGTTAGACCTCGGTGCTCTGGAAAGCTGCTGGTGTGAAGGCATATGGGCTTCATAAAGCTGAACTATATAATTTATTCAAAGAGCTCTCTGAAACGACAGACACTCTTTAGATCTGCACAGCAAGGATGCGATGGGATGGAGAACATTACAGCGAAGAAATGGCCGTAAAGCTATTTATGAAATATTACATGCCATGAAAAATTATTACAAAGCAATCATTATGTTGGCCAACATTTCGCAAAAACCGAAAATCTCAAATGAAGTACATTCATTCGTTCATTTGTTTTTTTAACCTTAAGGTCGTCAACCATAAAACTAATCACTTTGAGAAATGTCTCGGTTTCCAAAGCGCATTCTGAAAAGAAACATTCAGCAAATGTAGTTATGATCACGTTTTCACAATTATGAAATCAAATTTCGACAAAAAAAAAAAAAAGGAAGATTGTTTTTCGAGGTTAAATACAAAGTACAGAAATTTTTCACTGGGGTTTCTTTTTCAAACAGGAAGCGACTTCAAATCCAAGTGTGGTTTTGAAGGTGAGCGGAAAAGAAAAAACAAAAAAAAACAACAATCACAATATAAAGATTTAATGTCCCCTGTGCTGAGATGAAATTCTTTGAAGAATGTATGAACACACACCCTTTAAAAAAAAAAAAACATGCATCCCTGAAAAAAAAAAAAAACTCGGACTGTGTACACACCGGCGTTACGACGTCAATTATGTTTGCAACAAAGAGATCCGAACTTGACAAACAGGGAGCATATTTTGTTTTCAGTCTTCGCCGGGCTTGAGAGTGAATAGCCCATTTGAGGAGTTGAGAAGGCCTGAGAACAATACTCCACCAGAGCTGAAAGAAGGCTTCAAAGAGACTGTCCTGCCTTTTCAACTTCTGACATTTCCCTGAGACAGACAGGCCCACCTTAACGTCCCCCCACCACCACTACTACTACTATCCCTACCACCATCACCACCACCACCACCACCCCATTTCTTCCTCGACTCTTTGCTTATGGATGATGTGGTGCTCGACTGCCTTTAAATAGCAGCGCTGAAAGTCGACCAGAACTGAGATTTTTTTTTGAGCTCTGGTTTGTGTGAGGTTTAAAAAAAATAAAAAAACTGAAGCACTGACAGCATAACAGACATATTAATGTTGTTGCGGTTAAAAGGGACAAAGACTTATTTTAACAGGGGTGATTCTGGGCAACCGGTGATAGTCATAGCAGATCTGATCCATAAATGAACAGAGCACTATGAAGCACGCACGATCTGCTGCAGTAATTTCGACTCGGGAGAGAAAGGGAAAAAAAAAAAACACACAGATGGAGAAGCCAAGCTTACGGGTTTGTATCTCAGAGCATCTCGATAGGAGCCAAACAGCGCAGCCTGAGAGCGCAGGAAGGCCCGAGCCACTCCGCTGCCCGTGGCAGTCGACTGCTTCTTCAGCTTACTCTTCAGACTCGAGACCTGAGGGGGAGAGAGTGTTAAAATAGCACCTCTGAAATCATAGAGGGAAAAGGCAAAACCATTCAGAGTGTGAAGTGTCATATTTGCAGGTGACCCCCCTAGACACGATAAAGAATAAGAAAAAAGAAAGAAAGAAGGAAGGAACGAGCCGAGCCTCTTCACTTCTCTTGGAGCTTATCTGCTGGGCTGCCGAGAGCACCTGCTGCTCTGTTAATTGAGTTAAAGGCAGGGTGTGAGGAGGGAGAGAGAGAAAAAAAAAACAGGCAGCAGCAGCGTAATGCATTAAATTGGTGATCCGGTCCCTGGTGTAGCCGCACTGTGTATTCTCGTTCTTGTCGTGTCTTTTGGGATGCTTTTCTGCACAACATGATCGTAAAGAGTGTCCGTTTGACATACTGACCCGGCCGGGTCGTGACCGACTTCAAAACATGATTCTGTGAAAAAGAATCGGCAGTTTGTGAAACGCCCCCATCTATCCGGTGCAAACATGACACAGTGAAAGGCACATTGTGAGGTTTGATGTAAACAGTGGCGCATGTTATGCATTATGCTGATGCAACATGATTAAACAGGGATCTAGGGGTTTCTCTTATAGTGGCTGATGAGTGTATGTGGATTTTATCCAGGTATCTTGAATTATACCTTGCTTGAATTCATAAAGACATCTATGACATGCAGATCATAGGAGGAGTACAGGCTCTATTACTTGTCCAATTTACTCAATTATGACATTAAGAAATAATAATAGTATTAGTAGTACAGTGAGGGATTGCACCCTCCTCTAGCATGTGCTGGAAATGACTACTGTCTCATTTCTTGCAAGAAACCGTGACTCAGCTCTTGTCCTTGCTACAACATTTTATAAAATTTTATTTCAGTGAGTCTTTGGACTGTGGGAGGAAACCGGAGAACCCTGAGAAAACCCACCAAGATTGCATGGGGAGTACATGCACACAGACCCCGAGGCGGGACTCGAACCCAGGACCTGGAGATGGAAGTGCAAACCACTAAACCATATAGGTTGGGGCCTATATCACCACACTGACTCCATATTTGCTCTATTTTTATTTTTTGTTTTCATATGAGGTGGTAAAATGTTGCAGTTCCTCTATAATCCTACAGGTGGTGCACTCAAACTATTCATACATTAGCAGGCAGCACAGCATCCTGTGTGGTACAAGCAAATTATTTGCCAAGTTTGTTTAGAATTGCAACAAAATCGAAAGAAAATTTTTTATAATATCATATCGGCATGTTTTCATAAAATCGTGAAACTTTATAGAATCTCAATACAAATCGATTCCGTCCGTAGGTAACATGATAATATCGTATCGGCTTGTCCCAGGTGATTCCCGTCCCTAACGCTTATTGTATATTCCGGTATACACTACCATCCCTACTAATACACAATCCGCAGTCCTGCGACTTTAGTTTTAACAACCTGCAAACATGCGAGGCTTAGTCAAGCCTGTAATGCGCACACTGTGTGCTAAAGCCTTATTTACATGAAATCCTCGCTTTTTGTGACAACAATCAGTTCGACTTGCTTTAGCACTGAATATCAAGCAAGGACCAGAAACCTTAACTCAGACAAAAAAAAAAAAAAAAAAGCCTGTTGAATATTCAATACAACAACAACAGCAACAACAAAAAGAAGTTCAGTCATCAGATTTATGAATTTAAAGGACGTTCCCATAATGCAGTGCAGGCTCTTTTATTCTTTTAACCCACAGCGCCTCCTTTAAGCTGCCGTTACAACTGAGCACAAGGCTTTAAGAGGAGGAATTTTATCTTATACAGTATGGCATGTCTAATAAATAAATGGCGTTTCTATATTCGGAAAGGGTCGGAAAGCTTCAGGTTTATGTAAAGTTTGAATATTTTATGCTGATGTGTTAAGTGTAAAACAATAACAAAACAGGCATAGCAATTTTAAATAGTCGTCATTGTTGAGATATTATATTGTTTGATCGTTGTAGAAATGCGTCATTTAATAACGAGTATCCGGATAATTTCCAATTAATTGAATTTATAAATTTATAATAATGAACTGATAATTGAAAAGAATCAACCCAATCATTTGTTTTTTTTTTGTCACTTAACTTTTCATTTTGTTGTTGTTTTTCTGGGTTTTTTTTTTTTTTCTCCCCCCCATTCATTTGTTCAATGAGGGTAACGGCAACCTTCAGATTAATAACAGGATTTTGGATAGTCACAAACAACTCATCAAGCATGCGATCTCAGCAACAGATCTGTCAGACTAATTAACTATTATACTTTGAGTATCACTAACGAGACATGAGCAGGAGGGGGCATCAGAAGGAAGCTTAGCTCTACAGGTGATCAACCTATTTGGGAGTGACATTTTTTAGTGTAAAGTCTCTGAGCCTATGATCTGATCAAAGGCAGAGTCCCCCATTGGGTCCAATTATAAGCACTGGTATTGTAGGGGGTGGGTAAAGAGAGAGACGAAGAGAGTGAGAGAGAGAGCGAGAGAGAGAGAAAGAGAGAGAGGGAGAGAGAGAGAGAGAGAAAGAGAGAGAGGGAGAGGGGGGGGGTGTTGAGGGGAGTGAGTTATGATATTCATAATCTATGCAGAGAGGCCTTTCCGGTATAGGTCTTTTCCCAATAGCTGTGATCTTTTCAATTCACATCAAGGCAGGATAGTTCTGGATGAAAGTGCTGCAAACATGGCGTCTCATTAAACTCTACAGCGCCGACTCCCCAACAGGGTTTGAAGTGCGCAGAGTAAAGAGCACGGGGTCAGAGGTGGCCCACAAAACAGATCTCCATTTAACTCACCAGCTGGAGATGATAATTAGCAGGTGCATCACTGTCTCCTCTTTTTTTTTCTCTCTCTCTCTCTTTCCAAAGGATGATGCCACAAGCCTTCTCTCAATGATGGGCTGCTTTCATACGGCAACGCTACACACACACTCACACACGCCACTTCAGGAACGAGATGGGTATACTCACAGCGGTTGATTTGATTGAAATGGGCACGGTCTGGACGTACGCCTGCGCGATACTACACAAAGTGAATATACTGAGCTGACCACGTGCCTCTAATGTATTCTGTCTATTCTCCGTTTTATATTGGTTAGACCTCCACTGATGATCAGGCTTCTGGCTTGAGTGGGGAATCCTTTAAAGAAAATAATAAAATAAATAAATAAATAAATAAATAAAAAAGAAGAACGTAACGCATTCCATTTGCCATCTTATTCCTCAACACTGTTGTTTTCAACATGGTCTGGATAAATAACAACCTTTTTGCAGACAAGTTCAATAAATATACAGTAAATACGAGAAGGTTATGAATGTAATTAGATAGCTGCATCTGAATGCCTGTTAAATAAGTTTGTGTTTTTTTTTTTTTCTTTATTAAGTTGAAATGTTCATTTGAAATATACTCGGGTCATAAATAAAGTCTAAAATGAAACAGTGTAAAATCAGTCTAATAAAGACTGGATGATGGTACTATTATTATTATTATTATTTTTTTTTTTTAATAAGTCAGTGTTGGAGTGGTAGGGCGGAAGGTGTTTTGCGAGAGATTTTGGCCATGAGTAGAAAGCCGTGGGGATGCAATTAAGAAAACTACAAAGAAAAAGGAATAGTTATGAAAATCTGCCTCTTTCTTTGATGTGCAGGAAGATGAAGAAGTATACACACTTGTGTGCATGCACACACACACACAGCTAGCTTTTTTTATTTTTTTTATTTTTTTAGTCAGGACACACTTTGACCAGCGTAAAGCACGATGCTCCGACAACATCAGATGTGTAGATCCTTTTTTTTTAAGAGAAGAGTGAAGGATGTGCTTAACCCTACTTTACTTCAGTAAATTACAGATGAAGTTGATCACAGGTTAAATGTTAAATCATAAAATGTTCGGTTCGTTCAAAAGAGTAAACGTGTTCAGGATCTTCGCTTAATAATACTTTTACTTTACACAATTTTCACCGGTGACGCAAAACAGACACGATCAAACGCACCAAGGACACAAAGAATAATGTCGTCTACAGCAAAGAAGAAAAGTCTCACGGAGAAAAAAGTGAAAAAAAAACTAACAAACAAACAGCACCTCTTGCTTTTAATAAAAAATCATACAATTCATAGAGACGTCTGTCTGTAGCTTTATAAGCGACCGGCAGACAAAAGATCAAACAATTCCTGCTCGCGTTCACTTCCTAGCTGTTTGCTACCATAACACTTTCCCTAATTTCCTATTTTTAGATGCGAAAGCAAACATCCTTTCCCTGTTACCAAACTCCAATTATAACAAAACAAAAAAAAGGCAGTACAGCTTTTTTTTCTCTCGTTTTAATCAAGCTTGTTTTTTTACGATGTCTTTGGAAACCTTTGTATTTCTTTTTTTGTTTTGTTTTATAACGGAGGAGTCGTTAAAAAAAGTTACTCAAAGGAACAGTGAACATTTCAAGGAGAAAGCGGAGAAAAAGATCGATACAGTACTGTATGAGAGCTGATCCTGTATTAAAAGGCTAATATGAATGAGCTTCATCTGCATTAATTACTGCAAACTATATTATTATTACTGTTATTAGTATTATTATTAAAAAATATTGATGAAGGATCTAGAAAGCCGGGCAAACAAAACTTGAAACAAGAAAGTTTGTGTAGAAAGTGAGTTTCTGTCGACTTTAAGATTATGATGAGCATTCTTAAAATCAAACTTTAACATTTAAGCTGAGGAAGTAAAACCAGGTTTTAACAATGATGTTTTAAGTCTTTTCTTTTTTCCAGAAAAAAACAAAAAACAAAACCTGTCCTTATTTATAAGGCTGCCCTGAGCTACAGCGGTTATTCTCTCTATTTATA
Organism: Clariallabes teugelsi; assembly: GCA_030014215.1. Classification (NCBI taxonomy): domain Eukaryota; kingdom Metazoa; phylum Chordata; class Actinopteri; order Siluriformes; family Clariidae; genus Clariallabes; species Clariallabes teugelsi. The sequence continues at coordinate 2,594,443 of JAQMYG010000007.1, forward strand.
AATCTGCATGGAACAAAATCTCTACCGACATTGCAGCATTTCTAATAGTCAATAAATCTAAAATATTATGTGCAAAATTAAAGGAAATGGCCATTATGCCAAAGAGAGCAAAGAGCTCAGCATCGGGTCGGGTCTGCTGGGGGAAAAAAGGCCAGGTAATTCAGGACAACTGTCACCTTTGACCTGACTGCGAGCCGGACCAACGGACAAACTCACAGAATAATAAAGTCCACATGGCCAAACAGGCTTCATACCTATAATTATATGAATGTCATAAACTTTGGCTTTCTTTAAAACAAAAAAAGAGAAAAAAAAAAAAAAGAAAAAAAAAAGCTCCAGAGGTTAATTTTCCTTTTTACTGCTCAAAGATACTTATTTTCCTTTTCTTTCTCTCTCTCTTTTTTTTTAAAAATCTTGACTAAAAGCATTAAAAAACAAACTGGTAGCCTGTTTACACCTCAACGTGTTCGAGGTGACACCGATAAATTAATTCTCACGTCTTCGTTCTCAAGCATCGCCCTGAGATTTAAAATATTTTTTCTATTTGCAGGCCGCGAGCTCGAAGAAAATGCTCCGTGACAGGCGGTTTAACTAGCGAATGAACAAAAGCAGCCTTCAGCTCTGCTCAATTAGAGCCGATTCCTTTCTCTTATGAATTTTAATATCCCCACAGGTAAGGTAGCCAAGGAAGAGAAACAGAAATCATTTTGTGGTGCAAAATATTACGACAGGTGACATTTACATTTCAGGTGGGATAATTTAACATGATTCAGGGGTGCGCGCTCCATCATTAGTCGATGAAAAATCATGCACCGAGATCAAAGCAAACATCGTTCTGGCACTTCATTTATCATACCGTAAAGACAAAGGCGTGTTTGTCTTCCTGTGTCAGTTTCAAAGACCTGCCTCCTTTATATGACAAACTCGCAATTTAATATACAAATGAAATGCCGGTTTGTGGAATTGTAATGATTTATTTTTATTTATTTATTTTTTTAACGTGCTTTGAGAAAACACCAGCGATTCACAAAAGAGCAATTCTGCAAACCGAGCTAAAAAAAAAAGGGGGGGGGGGGAGAAGGATAACAAAACCAGGTCCTTAATATTCAAAATAATTGACGAGTGACTATTTTTGCCCCTGACGGTAGACGGAGCTTGCTGTACCGCTGACCGGTGTCACCACACCGCTAATTAAGGAGAGAAAGCAGTGGCAGGCGACTGGGAGGAAAAAAAAAAAAAAAAACCCGGACTGATAATTGGCCCCCTTCTTCTCTGCATCTTCAGAAAAATCCAGCATGCTTCTCTTCCAGCGAGAGGTGCCACTGGGTGGGCAGAAAAGGCACGCCTTGGAAATATAATGATTAAAAAATACAAAATAAAACACACACACACACGCACGACAAAAGGCGAAGAAAGAAAGAAGGAAGGAAAGAAACGGACGAAGGCTGCAGCTGCACGTTTGCTGAATTCTGAAAATCAGTAAAAAAAAAAATTTAAAAAGCCGCTGGCCTTTAAAAGTGACGAGGCGAGCTTGCCTAAATATTGCAGGACTGCTAATGACAAGGGGAGAGACTGGTTTTTTTACTCGGGTCAGCGTGTGTGTGTGTGTGTGTGTGTGTGTGTGTGTGTGTGTGTGTGTGTGTGGACACCCACGACATCGCTGGGAAGGTTGTGCAGGTCGTCAGCAGGACTCTCCAGCGTGTTCGTATCCACGTTTAGAATGATCACGTCTTCCAGCGATCTGCTCTTCACTCTCTGTGGACGAGATGTTCGAGGTGCTCGGATTAAAACACATGATAATTAAATAAAAAAAATATAATATATACATTCACATGCCTGGTGGTACGCTATTTTTTCCCCTCTCTCTCTCTCTCTCTCTCCTAAATAAGACACTTTTTTTTTAATTCATTACAATAATTTCAATCAAAACAAGAACTGCTGTTTTTTTTTTTTCCCTCTCATCTAAGTGATGAACATATGCCGGTTTTTAATATTGATTTAAAAAAAAAAAAATACAAATCAAGACACAATATGCCACCGAATTATTCTTGCATGATTATGAATATTTAATATTCGCTCCACTAATATCTAGTTTATATGTAATTGAAATAAATCAACCGCCACTAAGGGGGGAAAAAAAAAACAACAAAAAAAAACAACATCCACGTTGATATCACATATCTATCTATCTATCTGTCTATCTATCTATATATATATCTATATATACACACGTGCTTCTTCTTGCTCATATATATATATAGATATATATATAGATAGATAGACAGATAGATAGATAGATAGATAGATAATTCTTTAAAAAAAAAAAAAAAAAAAAAAA